>OZ022594.1:16570279-16587779 GCA_963669155.1 Arbacia lixula
ATGCAGTTGCAATCGTTTCTCACATTACGCATGCAGTGTTGAGAGGACAGACTTCAACGCATAGCGGTCTCCAGGCTATAGGTTTCGGACGACAAGCCCAAACCTCCTCAAAATCTTCTGATCGCTATGATTTCTCTTTAAACAAAAAAGGTAGTTTCCAGATCTATTATTTGGAGAGGAGATTGTAATACAGCATCTTATTCCATTTTCTGTGGTATTTACCAAATTGTATCATTTTGACCTGCACAAGGAACACCCTCTCCATCAAGATTCCCCCTGTGACATCATCAAAGGTAGAAATTAGCAGGATAATAGACATAATTTATGCACAAACTAAACATTGCAATGACTACCTGCAAGTGCTTATAATAGCATCACATAGCTAACACATTTCTGACATAAGGTAACAATTATTCCCACATGAAAGGTTGTAGATAGTATTGTGTGAAGACATGTGATGCTCTTGTGGGCAGGTGGAGGTAGTCATTGCAATGTTTAATTTGTGCATAATTTCTGCTTATTATCCTGCTAATTTCTACCTTTGATGATGTCACAGGGGGAATCTGAAGTTGGAGGATATTTTGGAGGCGGGGCTTATGAGTGCTGAGAAAAAATGAAGAAAAATTATTTTAAAATATAGGACACATATTTTCATTGAACAGTTAGTGATTTTGCTTTGTACATATTGTGTTGCATCAACATAAGTCGACATACATTTTGATGACAGGGGACCTTTAAAGACGGCGGTGGTCTTTGTATACATATTTTACAACCATGGTGTATTGAAAGCCGTGATACAGTGTTTTGTTCTAAGAGAAACATCCACGATATGAACTTACAACAGTCGTAGGTTGTGAAGTCCTCTAAATGTCTCCCTCTCGAGGTATGTCAGGTTGTTATTGTCCACAATCCTGATGTCCCGGATGGAAGACGTCATAGACGATGTGATCAGGGAAGGAGACCAAACACGTATCGGTTCACATTAATTTTCATTTTTCACACTCACTGCAAAAAATATTTCAATAGTGATCAATACTCGTGCGGCATTTATACTTCATAGTATCTGATTTGCATATTCAGCAAATGGGATTAAGGGAAAGTCTACCCTGAAGTTTATTTTGTTTTCAATGTAACAGAATCATTAAAGCAATATATCTGGGGAATTTTCGACGAAAATCTGTTAAAAGATATTAAGAAAGATACGACTCTGAAGTTTTAGTTTTGTGATGTCACCTGCAAGTTGCTCTCCATATGTTGTATTCTGGTTCCATGATAACATTCCTCTCTTTCTCTCTGTGTGTGTGTGTGTGTGTGTGTGTGTGTGTGTGTGTGTGTGTGTGTGTGTGTGTGTGTGTGTGTGTGTGTTTATAAAGGAAAAAAGCTTTTTCATAGAGGTATGAGTGTAAAAACATGTGCCTAATGTCATGATATATCAAACGGAAAGGTAAAATGGTATTTATCTTTTTGAGAAATGGACATTTATTTTTTTTTACACAATACAATGGGAGACCAACTCGCACATGACGTCACAAAATTAGAACTTATTAATAAAATCACTACTTTCTTATCCAAGGACGGACGGATTTTTATAAATATTTCACTTACATGTTCCTTTCATGTTTCTGCTTTTATCAAAAACTTCAGGGGTGAATTTTCCCTTTAAGTAAAGAAAAATGATCGTAAAAGGACAGCTTAAAGGAAACGTGGAGTGGTGAGCAGATGATGTGACGTATGATGACATCAGAACCTGTCTGGTCTGAACACGGGCTGCGCTCTTGTTTGACCGCAGGCTCATTATGGCGGGATCACCTCAGAAAGATAAATAGTGCCCGGGGGGGGGGGGGGGAGCGGTGATTTTGTGATTGTTGAAGAATCGAATCAAATCGAATGCATCTAATTCGACCATACTTACAGCTTCCACATTCTGTCCAGACCATCGAACACACCGGGTTCCAGGTGGGTCAGCTGGTTCGTCGTGAGGTCCCTACCCGAAAGAGAAGGACATTATTTCATTCGACAACAAGTCAACATATTCTGTGTTCTACTGATTCAGCGGAAAATAAGTTAGCATAAAGTGATGATTTGATGATGTGTACCAGAGCTTTATTAGTCCAGGGCCCTGTTGTATAAAACTTACCATTAATGGTAACTCTGACATCAATGGTAGCTACCATGGTAACATCGCTCAACAGCCAATCAAATGAAAGGTTTCCACAGAAGTTGTTATTAATAGCAACGTTACTATCATTGGTAAGTTTTATGCAACAGGGCCCAGATCATGGAAGTTTTTAAACCCTACAAAATGGAAACTTATAATCAATTGCCAAAATACACCACTTCTAATAAAAAATCATTGCTTTTGGTTGACTTAGATCTGAAAAACACTAACTTTGTAATAATTATCATTTGTCTCCCAGAAGAGCTTTGATGATTTATTGATATCATTGAAGTATTTCTCATGTGGAAAAAGCGCAAGTCATTCCATATCACGCTGAGCCGCGGATTTATTTGTAGAATTTGAACAGCAATATACTAGAATATGCGTATTGTACACATCACTTAAAGATGCTTTATAGTGATATTAGAATTACATTGATATCATCGAAGTTTGGTATGATTTCATGATAATATTATGCAATAACATATTATTATAAAACTAAAGTATCTGATACTTACAGCGTGTGTACATTGACGAGTCCCTCGAATGAGCCGACGGGCAGATGCCGAGTGAGGGCGTCTTTCAGATTGCTGTAAAAACAATCAAACAAAAAGAAATAAGTCACACTACACGGAAGTTGCCGAGTTGCGGAGTACCACGGTCGAATGCATTGCATTGGTCGTCTGTCTTAATCGATGCAGCATCATAGAGCGCTTATAAGTGATCAACGTTTAAGCTTTAGTGTTTAGCGAATGCTTGATTTTTGTTTGACAAATCTTTTAAAGCTAGTTATCAAAAGCCAAGAGGATTCTTTAAAAGTGTTACATTGACGCACACACAAAAAAACAAAATCAGTTTTAATAACCGTCGTTCTTTTTTCATTAAAACCCCTTCATGAGACCAATTCAAAAAGTGATTCAAGGTAGTATTTTGCAGACAGAACAACCTATATTAAAGAGATTGGTAAGTGTAACCACGTTATATATGTCAACGTATGCAAGGTACAATCCTGCTGCACATAAGTTTAAAAATTGATATATACCGAGTCATACCATATAAATAATCGTTCATATGATATTTTGCACATGCAGGGGAGCTTACATCAATATGGCTTTTTTGGACGTGTTCCTTGCGTAGTCTTTCGTCCAGCCGCTGGTACAGTTGACCCATAGAGGGTTCCACTCGGGCCCGGCTATGCAGCTGGGCGTCAGCGGGCCGTGCCGGTCGTTGTAGGGCGATTCCCCGCAGGAGCACCCGGCCGGACACCGTAAGGTCTCTGGAGGACGTACGTGAACACATACACCAGAACATACCCAAGGCAATGTTCGATATTGAATGAAGGAATGAATTAATTACCAATAACAGTCAAAATTACAAATCACCATATCGATCGCGATATGAATATACTTTGGGAAAAGGAGCGAGCAAAAGCACATCATGCTAGTCTAGGCACGCCCCTGGTTGAATAAGGTGAAGTAAAATAGTTACGTGGATGGTTCATTAGCTCATGTCTACCTTTAATGATTATCATGATAAAATGTACACCATTTTATTTCTTTGAGCTGCAAAAAGAGCACCCTGCCGTTAAAACGAAAATCAACAATGTGATATGGATAGTATACCTTAAACGTGTGCAGTGCCATCTTTCATACACCTTGAGCATTATATGTTATGATATTACCAGTAAACTGGCTAGACAATTGCTGGTTGCACTCTAATTTAAACAGTACTTGCGCTCCCAGAATGCATCAGTGTTCCCAGCGTGGGGAGGGAGAGGGAAGATAAAGGGAGAGAGAGGAAGAGAGAGATTCAGAGAGTCAGAAAGAAAACATATCATGCAGATATAAGTCCGTGCACACAGAAAGAGCCACTCATTTGATGGATCCTGTCATGACTAAATGAGCACAGAACTAAAACTAATACATGTATATCAAGTAGATAGCACACGCAATCTAAGAGAGTACTAACCACACTGTTCTTCATCATCCGCGAGAGGGCAGTCTGGGGCACCATCGCACTGTAGATCTGACGTCACACACACGTCACTGTCTCGACAAGAGAACGTATCAGCGCCGCAGGCTAACGGGTTGACAAAGAAGGAAATCAAAAAGTCACAACATAATTAAATCATATTGGGAGTCTTGCGTGTGATCGACACAAAACACATTTTCTCTTTATTTGTACCCGTCAGGTCATGATCCTGAATGTACTGTTTGTCGGATCGCGATCGGTTCAGGTAGGAAGGCTTTAAGTGGTTTTAATCTTCTGAACGTTTCGTAGAAAAAAAGAAAGCATAGTGCTCTCTGGGTACTTCTTGCCGCTTTGGGAAACTGAAAAAAATATCGGTTCAGGTAGGACGGTTTTAAGTGGTTTCAAAATGTAATTGTTAGCAATCTTCTTGCCAATGGACTTAAATTCATGTATTGTCTATTTTAGAAGCTTGATGAAAGTTATTTGCCCTCAATTAATGATGTACGTTTTGGAGTAATGAGTGATTACATCACAAATCCTCAAAATGTTCGGGCCGAACATTTTGGGATTTAATCATTAATCATTAATTACTCCATATGTGGATCATTTGAGGGCAAATAACTTTCAGGAAGCTTCTAAAATGGACAATACATCAATTTCAGACCATTGGCAAGAAGATTGCTAACAATTACATTTTGAAGGCTTTTTTTGCCTTCCCAGTACAGTATATGCCCTTTAAAGAAAGCATAGTGCTCTATGGGCATGCTGGGTACTTCTTGCCGGCAGTTGCCGCTTTGGAAGACTGGAAAAAACCATAATCGCTCAAGCATATCTCACGCATGAGCTAGCAAATGGATGCTAATGACGCAAAATGAGCATGCGTCAGGTCGTTGCGTTCATTTATCAATGGAGAGGAATGTATCCTAACGTATAGTACGTACCGCATCATCACCGCAACAGCGTGAATTGAATAACCTGATTTTCATTTACATTCTTACGCAACGTTTTTATTCAACGATTGACGCAACAAGTCGACATACACAGGCATACACACCCTACGTGTCACGCCTTTATATTCATGTAATTATTGAAGACAAACTGGTGGAATTCGCTTTACCTCCGCAGCCCTGTTCGTCTGAGGAGTCGTGACAATCGATCCTTCCGTCACATCTGAGTGCCATGTTGATCGATTGTAATCCCGACTGACATACGAAGCCGCTCAGGGTCTCCGATACTAAACGAAGGACATGACATCACCATGGAAACGAAGAAAAAGTAACAAGGAAACTATTTTGTTAAACTTCCCAACTCTTCCGCTGCCTAGAAAACAAAGACGGAATTACTGTTTGATTCGTCAATTTAGCAGGCAGTGGCCTTACCATAGAAGCACACGCTGAAACAGATTCAAACAATGAATGAAAGTGTTACCTCATGTGCTAGACTAATGTTATCCTGTACGCGGAAAATGATAATATAAAAACAATTGTAACTTTCTTATCCTTTGACGGGTTTTCATAAAATCTCCATTTATATGTTTCTTGTAAGTTTCTGCTTTTATTAAACTGTTAAAAGCAACTTAATTTCAGGGTTGACTTTCCCTGCAAGTTTACAGTCCAATGTCGCTGTTTGGCACAAAACCTACACCCGCATAGCAGCACTTATTTTTAGGACAGGAGGAAATAAGATATGTATCTAGTTCACAGTCCACTGTCAGGAAAAAAACGTGTTTGTTGTTTTTGTTTAGATTCGTATTGACGCTTGCTTGCGGAACTTACCATTGGTCGAGAGTGAGTAGAAATCGAGATCAAAGCTGCCATGTTCGCGCATGACGTCACTGCAAAACTTCACTGTCGTATGGCCACCCGGGAGCAGCAGAAACGACGGCGGGGCCATGGCACCATATGACCGCAGCGGGAAGGTCACTTCGGAGTGGCTCCATGTCGGGCAAGCGTGGGTCAGGGTCAGAGTGTCCCAAGGGTGCTCGACCTCCAGGACATTGACGGTGATCAGGACCTTAAAGGGGTGTAGCAATACAATGGAAACATCTTCAGCATCTAATGATCGACTCCTCACCCTCACGTGTCTTGAATAAGCCCGTATTCTGAACAGACGTTCAACGCAAACAGTGGGCTAGACCTGGACTAAAATGTATGGGTGCAAAATGAATAATCTGATGTTGTCACAACATTTTCATCACATAATTGCAACAGGATTTAGACTATTACGTGGACGAACTCATTATACCATAGTGATTCCGAGGAAAACATAAATGACATGTGTATTGAATTGATGATAATGCTTCATGTTGTTTTTAAAAGTTTGCAATCAATTGCAAAACGGCAATGGCCAATCAACACCATTGTTACATGGGCTCTTTATTCAAAAGACTGACCAGTAACCAATCAGAGTTCGTCTTTCAAACTTGCAATTGAACGCAAACCTTTCTCTCACGGGGCCCAGGTTTGGTACACTGTTAGCATTGAACCTCTGTTCAAAATATAAGCCATTGAATCTGACACCTACACTCTACATTGCCATCCAACTAAGTTTAGGTATTACTAAATCCAAACTATTGAATAAAGTCGTCTTTCTGCAGTAGCGTTGTCATTCTCGATATCTTCACCGGGGCGGACAGATAAAAGGAGAGAGGGATAAATCATGATAATGATAATGGTGATAATGCTGATAATGATAACGACACTACTAATAATAATACCAATACTACTTATCATAATAATTAAAAGAAATGATATTAATTACATTTAAAATGTTTCTAAGCGCGATGATTTTTCTGTTTAAATAAAAACTCTATACCATGTATACAGTGTACTATATATTGAGATTATACTGTGTTCGCCTCCAAACATGCATAGCTACTTAAAAAGGTGGGTTTTAAGGACGAGTTTAAATTTTCATGGCGATTCTGTTATGTTAAAATGCTAATGGACAGGAAATTGGAGACAGAGATTCGATACCTTAATGGCAAGAACGGCGACAACATAATACATGTACTTCATATGGGTTTGAACACACTCAGGAATGACATATCTACAAATCTTACAGTAACAGATGCAGCCAGTATGTTTTTTTTTTTTTTTCATGGCGATTCCGTTATGTTAAAATGCTAATGGACAGGAAATTGGAGACAAAGAACGGAGACAACATAATACTTCATATGGGTTTGAACATAGTCAGGAGTGACATATATAGAAATCTTGTAGTGACAAATGCAGTCAGAGTGTTTTTTTTTTTCATGGCGATTCTGTTATGTTAAAGTGCTAATGGACAGGAAATTGGAGACAGAGATATCAATACCTTAATGGCAAGAACGGCGATAACATAATACTTCATATAGGTTTAAACACACTCAGGAATGAAATATCTACAAATCTTATAGTGACAATTGCAGTCAGAGTGTTTTTTTTCACGGCGATTCTGTTATGTTAAAATGCCAATGAACAGGAAATTGGAGACAAAGAACGGCGACAACATAATACTTCATATGGGTTAGAACATAGTCAAGAATGACATATATTTAAATCTTATAATGACAAATGCAGTCAGAGTGTTTTTTTCATGGCGATTCTGTTATGTAAAAATGCTAACGGACAGGAAATTGGAGAAAAAGATATCAATACCATAATGGCAAGAGCGGCGATAACATAATGCTCAATATGGGTTTGATCCTTGGGATTTGACACAAAGGGGACATTATGTGAACTGAACAGCTTGACACTGAAAGGGTAAATAAAGGGATAGATTACTCTGAAATTAAGTTGGTTTTGATAAAAGCAGACACAACAAAGTAACATATTAGTGACGGTTTGATGAAAACCCGTAAAAGAATAAGACAGTTACAATCTTTGAAAAGTTTTATTTTGTGACGTTATGTGCGAGGTCCTCTCCTGTATGGTTATAGCTCGATATTCCGAAGGTTCGTTTATTCCGAAGGTTCGATATTCCGAAGGTTCGTAATTCCGAAGCACGTAAATTGCCTATACCTCGATGCTCTATAGTCCGAAAAAGAAGAAGAGTTCGTTGATCAGAGCATTTGTGGCGTTATTCCGAAGGTTCGTTATGCCGAAGGCTCGTTAATCCGAAAATAAAATAGGGTTCGCTATATCGAAGGTTCGTTAATCCGAGAACGAAGTAAGGTCCTTTTTTCCGAAGGTTCGTTAATCCAAAAAAGAAAGAAGGTTCGTTCTACCGAAGGCTCGTTAATGACCTTCGAACCTTATTTCTTTTTCGAATTAACGAACCTTCGAAATAACGAACCTTAATTCTTTCTTGGACTAACGAACCTTTGGAATAACGAGCCTTATTTTGTTTTCGGACTAACGAACCTTCGGAATAACGAGCCTTATTTTGTTTTCGGACTAACGAACCTTCGGAATAACGAACCTTCGGAGTAGTGAACCCTTTGGAATAACGAACGTTCGGATTATCCTAACCTTTGGAATAAAGAACCTTCGGAATAACGAGTGTTCCCCTCCTGTATGTTGTTTACATTTTTTTTTTCCAATGTGCATGTTCTCAAAGATCTTTTTACCTGAGCATTTGATACATCATCAAAAATTCGTTTTAATACACAAACCTGTATGAAAAAGATAATTCCCTCTTCAAAAAAAGAAAAAAGGGGCAATTCAAGGAATTATACTGCACACAACATGTGGGAGAGCACCTCGCACGTGACGTCACAAAAGTGAAATTTAAAAAGATCATAACTTTCTTATCCTTTGGCGGATTATCGTCGAACCTTCACTAATATGTTAACCCGGAAGCGGTTTTACCGCTTGCTGCGACGGCAGTTATACAACGGCGTGATCATTGTGGTGTATTGCCACTCTTTCAAACTAAACACAACAAAAAAAGAAAGTCCCTCCCCCCCTAAGCAAAATAGCATAAGAGGTTTTGGGCTAAATAATTTGGCAGGATTGTTCCTTAGCTTATTAACTAACTTATGTGTGAAGATCCTGTTACTCATGCATGAGTAGGCAAAATTTAAAGGTAAAAATGTCACTTTTCATTAGTCTCAATGGTTATTTGGGGATTCTGTCATATGAATTTTTGATGAATTCCATTTCTTGTGCATAATTTATGTCCTTTCAATGTTTATCATCCATCTCTCGATGCACTAACACCTATCCGGTCTCTAAACCCATTGTTCTGGTTGAATGAGCACCGTTTAACAAATACTCATCCCTCTTGAGTTTGAAACTTATAAAAAAAAAACTTTATTTTGATGAAAAAAAAAATATTTTGACAAGATGTGACATGACCTGATATGAAAGCATAGTCATGTTCGTGTCATATTTGGGTGAAAACACTTTAAAAATCGCACAAGAAATGCCAAAATGTATAATTATAATGGCACGAAAAATTAATTTGTGACTTTTGAAAAGTGACATTTTTCCCTTTAAAATATGCCCACTCATGCATGACTGATTGGATTAATGTGATTTTCACACAGAAGTTAGTCAATAACTTAATTAAGGAACAATCCTGCCAAAGTATTTCGCCAAAAAACTTTTCGATAAAAAGTTATACTATTTAGCTTAGGGGGGGGGGGACTTTTTTTTGCTGTGTTTAAGACAATCGTGGAGCACTTTAATCATGGTTGAAAAAAAAATATGCAGATCATCATGATTATAGTCAGGTTTGTTGACTCACTCGTTCTAGCTCAGACGTGTCTACGGTCCATTCTTGCTGTGAGTCGGGCGGGTAGTTGTAGGGGAAGTTGAGGGAGGAGACGCTGATGACATGGTTGTAACCGTCGAGATAGCTGAACACACCGCCTGAGTATTGGGTGAGAAAGGACACCAATTGATGGATGGAAATAATTCGTAGAAAATCTTTGGAACTTTTATTTTAGCCATCTATTTTTCATTGATTTGAGACCTCTTTGCATCATTTTATGCAGCAGTCAATCAGTCCATTAAAGGGTTACTAAATTAGAATAATAAGTTTCCACTAATCTATTTAAAACTATCCACTAAAAACGAATTTCACATTTGTTTGCCGCAATTAAGTCTCATTTTGGCGAAAAAACGCATACAATGTACCTCCAAGTGACGTCAGAGGAGACTCCGCTGTTAAACTTGGATTGTACGGAAGTCAACAATAGACAATTTTCGTAATGTATTCACAACTTTCCCAAAAAAAGCGTAGTAACACGTTATTGCATTCACTTGTATCTTGTCATTCAGATTCAATGGATGCAATGCACTTTGAATCTATTAGTTGTTGCTACTCGGACAAACCTCGGACAAGCTTTGGGGTTCCCAGTGGTAACGTATTGTTTGAACAGCGTGAATAAAATTTGCATACATAACGAAAAAGGTCTATTAGAAATTATTGTTGACTTACGTACAATCTAAGTTTTAACAGCGGAGTCTTTTATGGCATTTGACTCCTCTGACGTCACTTGTAGATGTGCAAGGTTTTTTTCTTCAAATTTTCGTCAAAATGAGACTCTATTGCCGTAAACAAATGTGAAATTGTTTTCAGTGGATAATATTACATAGATTAGTGGGAACATAATTTTGCTAATTTAGTAACCCTTTAACGAATGCACCACTTTCGTAACAATCGGTTGCTTCATGGCTGAGTACTTTCTCTCTGTCAGTTTGTTTACAGGTGGGTCAAATTGACCAGTGTCTGTGCCAATCCTAGTGATTATGTTGCTATCTAGGATAATTAGTTTACATCAGATATTTGCTTAATAACAAAGAGTGAGGACAGGATGAACAGTTCTACTGGTACCGTACATAAAGTAAATAAAGAACATAAATTAATGTAAGGAAGAAAGGTGGAGGAGACGATCGAGAATACTAGATACATGTCATACGCAGTTTCAAGAAAAAGAGGAAGGTTAGGTTAAATATTGGTAGAATAGAATACAGAAGATATGACACAACACATTAGGAACGAGAGAGAAATCGAAGTTTACGGAGGAAAGAAAGGAACCAAATAGATATGGAGAATATTACTAAAAGAAAAGCCAAATAAAGCGAGCGATAACAGATAACATGTGAATTACGGTGATTAAAAGAGGCTAGATCAAGAAAAGTTAAGGAGGGGGTGGGGGTAGAGTTAGACAGGCAGACAGAGAGACGGGAATGTTAATTATCTAACGCTTTGGCATTTTTTTTTTCTCCCGACCAATAACAAACTAATGTTCTCTTCTTTCCGTTAATTCACGTACAAGTCATATTGGATAATCAATAAGTGCCCCGTATACGTACTTTGGAATTCACTTTACGCTAATTACTTCATGGATACTGATATTAGGTCTACGCATCTATGACTGAGTTGACGCTTTAATCAACGGAGAGCGACCGTACGCGCATGTCCCTTTTGGACACTTTTAAAGGGAGCGTTTCCCTTTCACACAAGTCATGGAATTCGGCATGAGACGGCAAAGCATACCCTAACGATTACGTCAAATCTGTATTAAATTTATTAACAGTCATTGCTTCACGAACCTTTTCGGGTTAAACTGAAAGGGTTTTATATTTGAAACAACCAATTTCGCAGCAACCATACATTCATAAACCGTATGGCAACGGTCAGCGGGTATCTGCTGTAAGATTGTGATGGAAGATGTTAACAAAATGTTTTTGTCTTGACCTACAAGAACATAACAATCTGGTAAAGAATTATTAAGGGTATATGCTGAGGCAAATACAATAAATGTTTCATCCCCTAACCGCCCCCCCCCCCCCACAGACACAGACATAGACACACACACTCACACAAACACACACCCACACCACACACACACACACACACACACATACACACGCACACACACATACAAACATAAACG
Source organism: Arbacia lixula (assembly GCA_963669155.1). Classification (NCBI taxonomy): domain Eukaryota; kingdom Metazoa; phylum Echinodermata; class Echinoidea; order Arbacioida; family Arbaciidae; genus Arbacia; species Arbacia lixula. Next base: position 16,582,237 of record OZ022594.1, read on the forward strand.
TGCACACAACACTCCTTCACATTTAAATTATATATCAGCGATCATAGAAATATGGTTTAGAACAAGCACATACACGCAATGTGAGTATTAAAATCACAAACTCATATCTAAAGGGAAAGAAAGCACGTAGGAAATAGACCATTTTCGTTCGAGGTGTGTCCGAGTAGCAACAACTAATGAATTCAAAGCGCATTCCACACATTGAAACTGAATCACTAGATTACAGGTGAATGTAATACCGCGTTACTACTTAGAGTGACAGTTGTGAATACATTACGAAAATGGATTATTCCATGATCTCAAATTTACATTATATAAACTAGAAAGACGACGAACTATTGACAGGAAACGTTTTGCTTCTTACCACGTCGCATTTGTTTCTTTAAGCCTTTGAACATGCTAACTGATGTTTGAGTTAATGAACCAGACTACCGTACGCTTTGGGATAATAATTACCCACCCTACACAGGCTACATGCTTCGAAACAAGACCAGTCGTATTTCTTCCTAGCGATGTTAGAGGTATGCAGCAATCCGAACGCCCACGGGGTATATTACTTAGTAAACGAGGATAAAATTGATGAACTATGATGGAGTATGTCTAAGTGCTTCGCGTAGGTTCTCATTAAACGTGCTTTATGAGAGTTAATCAGGATGTAGACGACACGAAGATTGTGCTTTGTGACAGGTATCCATTTCACACAGAAGACGATCTACAGTAGTGTCGCGTTATTTCATTCACCATTTTTGCGTGATTCAGTTTCAATAAATGGGTGGAACGCACTCTGAATCTATTCAGGCGGACAAACCTCGGACAAGCTTTAGGTGTTCTGTTGGTTAAATAATGTTTGAACGACGTAAATAAGATATGCATACAATAATCTTTGAACGGAAATGGTGTATTCAGAATGGATGATACGAGATGTTTATCTTTCTATTTCTTCTCCTTTTTCACCTTCTCTTCTCGTCTGCTCGTTCTTCTCCCCCTTTTCCCCTTCTCCTTATCATTTGTCTTTTTCCCCTCCTTTGTTTGCTTTGTCATGTTCTTCCTGTTCATCTTTATATCATGTTGGTCGCCTCCCTCTCCTCCTCCTCCTTCTCCTCCTCCTTCTCTCCCTCCTCCTCCTCATCTTCCTACTCCTCCTCCTTCTCCCCCTCCTCCTCTTTCTTCCTCATACTATTAGCATCTTACTCATAATCATGCCAACATTGGCTGTTTTCTGAGTAAGGGGTCAACAACACCCGACAGTTATTTCCGTCACACCGAGCATTTCGGGAAGAACAAAAACACTTATCCCGGTACTTACTCGCGTTGTGATTGGAACCGATATAATTAATTGTACAAACATTTGCCAAGGCACGAAATGCTTCCATCTCTCCGGACACCCCGGATGTGTGCATTCAATCATGGAAATGGCGCCAAATCAGTCAGATCGTTTTAATACAGCTAGAGAGTGGAGCGGAGTTCAGGGTAGAGTCGTAGAACATAGCGAGCATAGCAAATGTCGCCACGGGTTTGTCAGTTGCTTAAAAGTCCACAAGAGGATACTATACGGTACATCCGATTATTCTTTATTAAGTCCTTTATTTTATAAATATGAATGGGAGTTGAGGTTTATTTTTTTCTAGCTCAATCAGTTATAAAGATTTATTTCAATGATGATGCAAATGATTCATGATGCAAAAAAAAGGCTCGGTTCCCATCTATGCTCCAGAATGGGTCTATTGCCCGTCAGAGTGAGCTAGACCGATTGTGGCTGCGACCAGAACAACAGAAGTGGTCTGAGGCGTCTTCGAAACCGCGTCTCTGACCCAGCTCCGCATACCACCTCCGAGAGGATGCAGATTTTGCCGTACTTGTTTGGTAGTGTGTACGTGAGAAGCGTTTCTGGTCGTTCCAAGTAGGGAAGTGTGTTCCAAGGATCGAGCTTACTGCATACAACCTTGGTCCCTCCAGGGATAACACTTCCCTGGTCCCTCTCATCCCAAACGTATTCCAGAAAACCCAGAGAAGTGTCACCCGCTTTGCTGCCAATCATGACAGTGGTGCCAAACAGAGTTTGGCCATTTGACATATTCTTTTGTTATCTGCTTGCTGCTTGCCCAACAAAGCAACACGCACCATGTTGCTACCTATTGAAACCGAGTTGGCCAAAATCTGTCCTGGGGTCGCGAACAGGGTGGTGCCGTCTGTATGCATTTATTAGAATAAATTATTCTTTAGAGTGGTGAATCCACGTAAGACGTATGCTTGTATCTGTGGTATATCTATGTAAAGTGTATAGTTTTGTAATCTGCTTTCCTAAAGTAGTCTATAATCTCTGTATGACTTATACAAAACAATTTAAGCTTGTTCCTTCACCAGTGTATGTATGTCCGACAAGACTTTTAATACTCATATTCACCCTAAACTTGCTTCGATCATATTCCATCATCGTCACTACCATGTCTATATTTGCTCTGCTTCCGATGTATGTACATTTACATATTTATAGGCTCGACGTTACCTCTTCATTCTAAGAGAAACAAATAATCAAAATCTTCACGTAAAAAATAATGGTTTATCTCACAAATATCTCCGGTAAAATCTGAAGATTTGCAGAGAAAAGAGACCTACCGCACGATAATGTCTAGGAGTCAGAATTCATTGACAAAGCTTTCCTCTAGAAGGTCAATCAACTTTAAAGTATGAATCTTATTTTTTTCGTGGAAAATCTTTTTGATGAACTGAATCTAATGATTACCTTACCCAATAGACGAAACGTATCGCTAAACATTACTCGCACCCTTTGAATAATTCCGTCGCAATCATTTCACCCAAAGATCAAGTCCATACCGCGGTGACTTCACAATGCGTGGTTCATTGACTTGACTAACATGTAGCTATTTGTGCAAGCTGATTACACTTTGTAATTGATTCGTTTGGATTAGTTGGCCTTGAAAGCGATCTTAATAACGTCGGTTGATGTTGATATATCACAGGAAACGAAAGAATATGTGTTATTTATTGTCCTGCAAATACATATAGCAGCAACGCAATTGTGACGAATGATGTCTCCGCGTGTGACATTGCCAATATTTTGTTTCTTAAGTCACCCATGACATGCATGAAGTGTATTGGAGAAATATGACGTACGATGACACATACAACACATACAACTTTGGTGTCACTCTATGTTTTTACCCATTTTCCGTGCTTTTTATTTATTTATTTTTTCTTTACACAAAATGCTATTTGTTTGACCGGCTATAGGGAAATCGTGTCTTTAAATACCATGTATATTCCTTGTAAAAACAGTTGCTGTTTTTAGGTCATATGAGTCTATTATAGGATAAGGAATGCGGAACTTGAGGTTGTGGTCGTTTCATTCATAATCAGTGACAGGTATGAAAGTAGGAGAAAAAGAAATGTAGACCAATCTCTAAGGACTTTTGATGAATATGGTGCACTCTTCCTTCTTGTAACAGATACTTTGAATAGCTTTTATTCAAAGCTAACCTTTGAGGAGCTTGACTGTATAATAAAACTGGCTTAGCACATTCAATTTACGGCTAGAAATCCTACACGACCTTAAACGGCTCGAAAGTAAGCTAGTTTGTGAAGACACATCGATCAGTATTTAGATGCAAAATCGGCTCCCGGAAAAAACTGTTAGGAGTACGTGTTTTCAATCGATGTCGGTTCGCAGTGATATTATACACACAACAACAAAAAGTAAGTCCCCCCCCCCCTAAGCAAAATAGCATAACTTTGTATAGAAAAAGTTTTGAACGAAATGATTTGGCAGGTTTGTTCCTCAACTAATTTACTATTTCCCGTGTGAAAAAATCACACTAATTCAATCATTCATGCATGAGTAAGCACACATTTAAGGAAAATTGTCACTTTTCAAAAGTCACAAGAATCAGTTTTGGGGGTCGGTGAAACAGGATTTTGATGAATTTTGATTCTGGTGTTGTTTGATTATCCATTGTTTGAATCTTTCACACCTCTTCTGACATTTTTAAATGTTTTTTTTTCAGGGTTGACTCTACTACTACTACTACTACTACTACTACTACTACTACTACTACTACTACTACTACTACTACTACTACTACTACTAGTAGTAGTAGTAGTAGTAGTAGTAGTAGTAGTAGTAGTAGAAGTAGTAGTAGTAGTAGTAGTAGTAGTAGTAGTAGTAGTAGTAGTAGTAGTAGTAGAAGTAGTAGAAGTAGTAATAGTAATAGTAGTAATAGGTGTATCACGTTTATAAAGAGCATACATTTCTGTACAAGATGAATCTATTTTGGACATTTACTGATATGTATTACATTCGTAATTATTTTTCAAAGCAAAATAAGGGGCAAATGGGCAATGAATCTTCAAATTGGCTACTCGCTAAATAGGGTGAAATACCCATTTTGCTCCTCAAATCGGTATGATTTTTGCTCTAACTTGAATGATTTTGACATTTTATTAATTTATAATGGAATCTATATTTCTTTTTTTTTCATGAAAAACATAATTTGAAAGAAATAGTGTTACCAATTGAAAAGTCAAACAGTGATCAGTTTTGCTCTAAAAAAGCCTTCGTCCTGAATTGAGGTAGAAATTGTAATACCGGTTTGCAAGCGGGCAAAAAACAACTGCGAAAACACCACAGTAAATGCTATCCACGAATGTACTCTTTAAAAACTTCCTTACTAAAATCAATGAATATCAGAATTTAAACGCTATTTTAACGGGTCTATATGTTGACCTTAACACTATTTTTTTAAATAAAAAATAAAGATTTATTGTCGAGCCATCTACTATATGTAATACTGTACATGCAACATCAACATTGTGATCTAATCGACACAATATGTTTAATGCTGCTTATCAGATGACATGTCGTGGTAGCTTTTTGATAAGATATGATTATGAAGTATGCAAAGTAGCATGTGTGTCATGTTGCATTTTAATTCTACGTCACTGCTTACCACAAATATTTAACAGTTCTTGATTTTTTTTTTCCAGCGAAGGGAATGCACTAACTAAAAGCGCTTTGCGCATGCGCGCTGTTTTTATGCGGCCCCGACACGTTGGAATACATTTGGTATGCAATCAACGTGAACGCACTTACTCAGGCTAATTAGTTGAAGTGGTTTAATTGGTCGCCATGCTCGTGTTCCTGTGCCCTTTCCCTGCTGGTGATAGATTCCATTGTTAGATTTTATTCAACGCTCTCGAGGTATGAGAGTATATCAAAAGTACCTCCAGTTATATACACTACATTCTTGAATATAAAATATAACAAGATATGTACATTTATTAAATATTTTTTTTCGGTAGGCGCGGTGTTTGAATCCCTATCTGTAAGGACATGAAGGGGGGGGGGGGTGGTGCCAATTTAAAATGACATTGTTTTCATCGTGTGAATGTTAACTATCTGCCTATGCCCCCTCTTTCGAGTCAACTCATATTGTTTTTGTGTTTGTTTTTTTTTTTTGTTTGAGTGAGATATATATTGGTTCTCGCTTAATGTCTGACAAAGTGTATAAATGTAGTTCATTTAAACC
>OZ022594.1:16590279-16730147 GCA_963669155.1 Arbacia lixula
TAGTTCTCCGAAATGTACTCCTAGTAATGATCTCAACTACTCCTTCAAATTATTACCATTGTCACTGCCACAGTAATTATCATAACAATGGCTCTAACTAAACATGGATATCATGTCATATTGTCTGCATACATTTGCGGGTATAAGTTTGGTATTCTTCTCTGTTTATATGAGAACGTTGGCTAGCTGGTATGTGGTAACTTAACATTGGTTACAGCTCCATGTTTCGAAGGTTCGTTTATTCCGAAGGGTCGTAATTCCGAAACACGTAAATTGCCTATACTATGATGCTCGTTAGTCCGCAAACGAAATAAGGGTTCATTAATCCGAGCATTTGTCGCGTAACGTGCGGAATAACGAACGTTCGGAATAACAAGTGCTTCCCCTTAACATTATCGACAGGGGCATCTTTCGGTCACTTTTTCATGAAGGCATATTTTGTAATCAAATAATGAAACGTAACAGTCATTGCTGGGATGGATTTTGTTGTTGTTGTGTTTGTTTGATTGTTTTTGATTGTTTGTTTATTTATTTGTTTGTTGTTGTTGTTGTTGTTGTTGTGTGCGTGTGCTTTGGGGGTAAATAGCACAATGCGGTGTCAAGGCCGTGCGATAGGGGAAGGGGGGGGCAGTGTTACTCCGCCCCACCCCCACCAACCCCTTCGGTAGGGCGTTTATGCATCTTTTGCACTGCAATTAGTAGATCATATTTTGCGTCGGCAAACAGAGTTCAACGCCCTGCATTATTACATTCCAATCGGACGTTGACCCAACCAATGCCAGACAAAATATGTCTCTATGGATTTATGTGCCTTTCTTGTTAATGAATTCACATGTAGCTCATAAAAAGTTCAATGAATCTTCGAGAAAATCGCCATAACTACCCATCAGCGTTGCCATGCCGGTTGCGGGTTTGAAGGATGTGCTTTGACTTCCTAATGGGAGGGGATTAAACGTATAGCATGCGATACTCGGCCTACCCATTGAATGACATCCTTCGATTTCATATTTCTAGAAGAATAACATTGCTCCGTCTAGAAGAAAAATGAAGACCTACTTATATATGACCCATTGATTCGGGGACTAAGGTAATGAGAATGCACTGTCGTCGTAAAAAGCAGCTTGTACGCTGATGAGACTTTCGTTTATGGGTGAAGATTGATCATGCTCTTGATAATATGTGGGCATGCGCAAATCATAAAGATACACATGTCTATCAAAGGGAAGGAGAAGCAGTGCTAACGATTACTTGATCACGAGAACCCATCCATAACCATCAGACTTAACATGATAAGTCGTTCAAACCAAACTAGATCCGTTCGGCCGTGCTCCCGCGTCCTGTAATGTTTCACCACCATTTCCACTTACCTTTGCTTAAAGGAAAAGTCCACTCTACAGGTAAGTTGGTTTTGATCAAAGCAAAAACATGAAAAGAAACAAATTAGTGACGCTTCACGTAAATCCGTCAAAGGATAAGAAAGGTATGTTTTTTTAAATGTTAATTCTGTGACGTCATATGCGAGGTACTCTCCCACGATTGCTGTGTGCTGTATGATGCCATTAAGTCCCCTTTTTCTGTTTTTTTTTTGTGTTTTATTAAGAAGTAAATGTTGTCCATTGAGGCATGTGTGTGCAAATGTGTGTCTACTGATTTATCAAATGCACAGGTAAAGTGATATATAGTATATGTATATATAAATATATATCCTTTTGAGAAAATGAACTGTTAACAAATAAATAGTGCACAACATATGGGAGAGCATCTCGCACGTGACGTCACAAAATACAAAATAAAAACAATCATAACTTTCTTATCCTTCGACGGATTTTCGTCAAACCATTCTGATTGGCTTCTTCCATGTTCTTGCTTTTCTTAAAACCAACTTCACTTCATGGTGGACTTTCCCTTTAATATCCATCATACTGATCATGAGACCTATGATATTGCTTGGTCTGCCTATTCATCATGTTCATGATGGGTCTTATTTCCAAGTTATCAGTGTAATGGCTTCTTGGCTTATTGGTGTGGCGGAGGGAGATGGCTTGATTGTGACGCACGTTACTCTGGCGAGATCGGCGGGTTCTGGAAGCCAAAATATGTGTAACATTAGTGCCATTCTCATTGGAATCTCGAAGTTAGGGGACCGGGACAATAGGACCGTTCGGCTTTTGGTACGGTTGCTAGGCAACTTTAACCCTAACTTCGCGATTTTTCTAACTTCCCCATTTTTTAAGCCCAATGAGAATGACACTATAGATTTTACTTTGTAACGCCTACTTATTCGGAATCATGTCTGTTTGTTTGTTTTGTTTTTTTGCTGTTGTTGCACACGCCTAATTATTCGGAATCATGACTGGATTTTTTTTGTTGCACACCTGCCATCGATCGGAAATACCACACATTCAAAGTCTCTGGGACTTCATTCATATGCAAATGAGTATCATCTGCACCAAATAGTATAAGAAGCTCACTCAAAGCCACGTGCACCACATTTTTGTGGCCGATTGGTTATTTTCTACCAGGGAGGTGTTACGAAGGAGTAGAAACTCGAGCATAATATATTCAAACATCTGTATGGGTTCTAAAGCGTGCTCATGAATGCCAAAAGCATTCCATAATCATGACAATGCTTTGATGTTCCATGTGCCGTGCCGACATTTAGCTGATGTCAACTTGAAAAGAAATTTCTTTAATTTCCCATTTGTCTGTAGACGTTTTGTTTTTGACAAATTTGTTTGCAAACTTTAAGGAAGTTAACGGCAGATAATGACAGATCCTTTACTCTGCTTTTGTTTCGAAAAGTATTGAGGAATCATTAAAAATCGGACATATAAGCTATTTTTATTACTTACAAAATTGGCCAATTTCTTCACTTTCCGACAACTTGTGCATCTGGGGGATTCAACCACTCTCAAAATGATATATTAAGCTGTGTATTATCATTAACGGCGTTTGTGTGTGTTTGCGTGAAACAGAGATATTTCACTTGAAAAAACTTGTTTATTTGTGTTTGCTGATACCTGTTATGCTCATGGAAGTATTAACAGAACGGGACAAGCGAAATGAGACTGTAAATTTCTTTTGTCCTCTCCGAGAAGCCGTTGCCACACAATCATATTCATAATTGTTCAAACACCTGAACAGCACCTGTTGAGAACACATAACTTTTCAGCGGCTTGGCACATGGGTTCAAAGGAAGAAAGTTGCTTCATATCCTTCCATAACACATCCCTGTTTCTACAAACGACGCGTACAATAGTCCATCAGCTTCGCTGTTTTTTTTCAAGCCACATACTACAACGGCAGAATGACTGATCTAGATAATGAGCTACGTACTGCTACTGAAAATGTTCCATTCAAATGTTATATCAAATAGTGGTAAATACTACATTTCCACGGTGGCCATTTTGAAGTATGTCTGTCATTTCTTTCCAGCAGCATAATCGCAAAGGTAGTCCACATGGAAAATGTGCATACTGGTCTTCCAAACACATTGATACCAAACAACCTTTTACAACAGCCCATGACATGTAAACCTGTGGTTACAGTTCAATGTTCCGAAGGGTCGTTATTCCGAAGGTTCGTAATCCCGAAACACGTAGATTGCTCATACCTCGATGTTCGTTATTCCGAAAATAAAAAAGGGCTCGTTATTCCGAAGGTTTGTTAACTCGATAATAAAATAGGGTTCGTTATTCCGAAGGTTCGTTAATCCGAAAACGAACTAAGGTTCGTTAGTCCGAAACTGAAATAATCTGTGGCGAAGGCGGAAAACCGGAAGGGCGTTTTCAGACTAACGAACCTTCTTACGTTTTTGGACAAACGAACCTTCGGAATAACGAACCTTATTTCGTTTTCGGACTAACGAACTTTCGGAATAACGAACCTTATTTCGTTTTCGGACCAACGGACCTTCGGAGTAACGAACCTTGTTTTGTTTTTGGACTAACGAACCTTCGGAATAACGAACCTTCGGAAAAGTGAACCTGCGGAGTATTCGAACCTTCGGAATAACGAGTGCTTCCCAAACCTGTCTTGCTCCCTGGGTACATGTAGGCTACGTATCGTTTTCATCGTATGAACATTATATTTCATGATATTTGCAGAACTCTTCTGCTTACGCAACCCCCACCCCCTCGAGTCAACGTAATAAAGACATTTTTTTTTTAGATATGTAGTAATGAGTAATGATGAGCTACCACAACTACTATACGATACGACACCATTACTGGTCATGTCTGGAGAAACAAGATTAGGCTCTCTGGTGGGGACTGTCGTCTCGAAAACACATTTCCTTTAATTATTTGTTGCTTTTTTTTTATTTCCCATTGTATGATTTAGTTTGATTGATAGATCTGTCAGACATAGAGTACGAAAACACAATGAATACAAACCTAATCCTTGACGTCACCCTTTTCTTCCAAGACACTCTCATGACTATTATCTGACAAACAATAACGCGTTGCCTGCTGTGTCGGTAACCGAGGTTATTCCTTTTCCATCCTTTGGATTTTTTCCGTGTTCTTCATCTTTATAAGTGTGTTCTTATGTGCACTATGCAGCATTACGAGATGATGGTATGTTGATCAGACCCGGTCAAGAAATGATAGTTGTTGGCATACACAAACCCTTGTCATTCGGTTCGATCAACATGAGTAGAGATTCTGAAACCAAACACAAAAAAGTAAGCCCCCCCCCCCCCCCCCCCCCGAAGCAAAATATCATAACTTTTTTATCAAAGAGGTTTTGTGGAAAATAATTTGGCAGGATTGTTCCTTAACTTATTTACTAACTTCTGTGTGAAAATCACATTAATCCAATTTGTCATGCATGAGTGGGCAAATTTCAAATGCAAGAATGTCACTTTTCAAAAGTCACAAGGGTAATTGTTCATGCCGTTTTTAGCATTTTGGGCATTTCTTGTGCGATTTTTAAAGTGTTTTCACTCAACCATGAAACGAAAATGACAGCTTATCTGTACGTAACAGATCATGTTACATCTTTGTCGAAATTTCAAGAGTTTTTTTTTCTCCAAAACAAAGGGTTTTTAAAAGTTTCGAACTCAAGAGGGATGAGTATTTGTTAAACGGTGCTCCTCAACCAGAACAATGGGTTAGGTGTCGGGATAGGTTTTAGTGCATCGAGAGATGGATGATAAACATTGAAAGTACATAAATTGTGCATCAGAAATGGAATTCATCAAAAATTCCTACGACAGAATCCCAAAATTACCCTTGTGACTTTTGAAAAGTGACATTTTTGCCTTTAAAATTTGCCTACTCATGCATGACTAATTGGATTAATGTGATTTTCACATATAAGTTAGTCAATAAGTTAAGGAACAACCCTGCCAAATTATTTTGCCCAAAACCTTTTCGATAAAAAGTTACGCTGTTTTGCACGTTGGACATGCCGTCAGACCGACGCACACAACTCACAAGTCACGCTGTGGGCTGATTCCATCAGACACTCGTACCTTTTGAGATGGTATCACGGTCGGGTCTGTGCATATAGACTACATCCCTGGGTCGTTGACCTGAACGAAGCAAGATGATCATAATCCTCTTGTTCACGCAATGGATTCGGTTGGAGCATATATCGTTATGTTGCATTCTTCTACGATAATTTATGCCACGTGACCGCTTACACGGTTCACTCTTTGTAGTAAACTCTAACGCCAACTCGCTCAACATGAAACGTCCTAACACACATCCTTCAATGCATACATCGTGCCTGTCACATGTGCGACGGTTGTTTTTATTCATCCCATATTACTCTAACCTATACGGGATCACCGCCTCCAATTATGTGCTTTGTAGCGATAAGTTCAAATATTCAAAATTAAAGGGTTACTAAATTAGAAAAATCAGTTCGCACTTATCTATGTAAAATTATCCACTGAAAACGAATTTCACATTCGTTTGCCGCAATAAAGTCTCATTTTGACGAAGATTTGAAAAAACGCACGCCTCCAATGACGTATGAGAAGTCAAAATTCCATACATTGTACGGAAGTCAACCATAGACCATTTTCGTAATGTATTCACAACTTTTCCCCCTAACTGCGTAGTACGCGTTATTGCACTCACCTGTATCTTGTCATTCAGATTCAATGGATGGAATGCACTTTGAATCTATTAGTTGTTGCTACTCAGACAAACCTCTGACAAGCTTTGGGGTTCCCATATTGGTAACGTATTGTTTGAATTGCGTGAATAAAATATTTTATTTACGCGGTTGGCATTTATGGCATTTTGACTTCTCATACGTCACTGGATTCGTGCGTTTTTTTCAAATTTTCGTCAAAATGAGACTTTCTTGCGGCAAATGAATGTGAAATTCGTTTTTAGTAGATAATTTTACATAGATTAGTGGGAACTTATTTTTCTAACATGAAATTCTACAATATAGATTCCTGCACAAGATAAAGCAATCTCTGCAACTATATATGTCGTACATTAAACGTTCTTTGAATGTTTCCATGGTGAGAGTGTACTAACAAATACTATTTAGTAACAGTAACACTTTCGGCAACACCATGTGGTTGTATGCTTTGTGGATATTTGACCCACTTATGGCGCGCAGGAAGGAAAAGAAAGAGTGAAATGAGGAGAGATTATTTTTATTTTTGTTAATACTTACACAAGGCTATTTTAGCTTAAGTTTTCAGTATTTAAACCGAAGATAAATGGGGTGGAAATAGAAGGAGGGGATTGTAATGAGAGTTGTGAAATAGTCATAAAGTAGGAAAAGAAAAATGAGAGAGATTAAGTGTGGGGAAATTGTAGAAAGTGAGTAAGTCAATAATACATGTTTTCTATTTTATTGTATGATTTGGCACGTACACTGTCCAATTGAGGTGTCCATCGAATTTCAAGTTAGTGACATGTTTGTTTGGAGAAAAAAAAACCCTGTTATGATTCACATTCTCTGTCAAACATTGTCATGGATATAACTTTATAAAGCCCCAAAAATGTGTTACTATATATATCTTCACCCACTTTAAAAGTCACCCACTTTAATATGATACGAGGATATGATATGAGGAAATGTCAAATGTTGGGCAAATAATTTTTCCCCAAAATTTGAATTTTATGATAATATATTTCTTCATATTTCAAAAACTCTATTCACTAATGAATAACAAATTTAGGAAAATATATCCAAATATATGTTTTACATATTGAGCAAAAATCAAGAACAGTACTAATCTTGATACATATTTATGTTTCTCCAAAGTCCAAAACACTGAACCAGAATAGTAGCAATGTAAGCTGATAAAGACAAAACCAACTGTCGGCATGAAGATCAGCTGTTACAGAAAAGTAACTTATTTCAGGATCATCTCAAATAATTGCATGACTTGTTTAAACCATGAATTTGGATTAAAGCCCTTGAAGCTTAAAGCGGATTAAAGCGGTCTTGAAGATATGACTCGATCCACTAGTTGGCAGTGCACATGATTACTAAGTCGTTGTAGTAACTGCAGTGGAGCGTGTCAAACGATGCCGAATAGTCTAAAATTAATAAGGTTGTGTTCATGCGACCATCGCCAGAATCACGATAACGACAGAATCAGCGTTCAGACGACCTTCTCTCCAATCACGTTTCTACTCGGATTCGGGCCAATCCAGTGCGCATCGCATTGCGCAGCTTGATCCAGGAGGTAAAGGTCAGCTTTTACGCGCACATTTTCTGACTTCTACGTGGGCTGCTTGACTAGCATCGGAAATATGCCGACACAATGGCTTCATAGAATCATGATTCAAAACGCGGTTGCGTTCAAGCGACCTTTTTCGAACGTGATTCTGCAGAAACGCGTTTCCAAACGCCCCCTTCTCCGCGTTTCATGTTTGTGTTTTGAATCACGTTCATATTCAATTTCGGCTGAACGCAATCGTGATTCTGCAGAAACGCGTTGTGAATGATGATTCAAGGGCAAAAAGTGTCGCATGAACGCAACCTAAAATAAGGCGAGCGGGGTCATTGTCAACCCTTGTCAACAGTAATTAAGATAGTTGAGCAATTTCATTAACATGATTAATGCGGTTTCTGTTGAGTGGAGGTTGCGATACGCTGACTGGTTTGCAGGAAGCAGATGATTACTATCGACATGAAATATTAGCTGATTAGCCACAATCCTTTCAAAGAGATGGCTTTATATTCTAATCTGCGTAAAATATAGCATCCTACATGCCAGCCAAATTGCATTTTTATCTGCCCGAATTCGTGCACACAGCGCGCGGCGGAACTCGGCGCAACGATCCGAGTGGTCGCGCGATTTGACTCTTTGTATTTCTAACAATTCACAGCCTTCCATCTGCACAAAGTAAAACATGCAAATACCAATCAGTGCCGTCACTAGCTTTTTTCAAGAGGGGGGGGGGGGGGTGCGTTTGGGGGAGGGGGAAGACACCAAAATTACCCATTCCAATGTCAGGCAGTACTGCTGGTGCCATAGACAGGGGCAAAAGCAAACTACATGTAGTCTATAACTAAAATGTACAATGTATGAGACACATGTATTGAAATATTCATTATCGCATTGAAATATCATGTTTCCGTTTTTTTTAAACTTTCCTCTCTTTTTTTAAACTTTCCTTTTTTGTTCTGAATAGTCCTATTTATCTCTTCCTTTTTTTCTTTTTAGCCTTTCCTTCTTTTATTTCCTTTCTGTTTGTCTTGTCTTTCCTTCTTTCTCTTTCTCTCTCTCTCTCTCATTTTCTATTTCTGTCACCTGTTTCTATATCATTCCTCTCTCATGGCGTTTCAGTATACATGAACTATAGTATATGGTCGCTCTACTTCGACACAGGTGTAGACAAAAATAACACAACCAAATAATTTAAATGAGCAATTTTAAAATTTTTAATCTGGATCTTTTTTTTTTTACCAGGATCAATAATCCGTCGATTACGACAGACCACCTAGTAAAAGCGTCTGGTCTCAGGCTCGAATTCACGACCTTCGCGGTTTTAGGTTGCGTTCATGCGACACTTTTTTGCCTTTGAATCACGATTGCGCTCAGACGAAATTGAATATAAACGTGATTCAAAATGCAAACATTAAATGCGTTTGGAAACGCGTTTCTGCAGAATCACGTTCGAAAAGGGTCGCTTGAACGCAACCATGTTTTGAATCATGATTCTATTCTATTCTAAGTCATTGTGTCGGCCTATTTCCAATGCAAGTCAAGCAGCCCACGTAGAAGTCAGAAAACGCGCGCGTAAAAGCTGACCTATACTTCTTGGATCAAACTGCGCACTGCGATGCGCACTGGATCGGCCCGAATCCTAGTAGAAACGTGATTGGAGAGAAGGTCGTCTGGACGCTGATTCTGTCGTAAATGTGTTTCATGTTAGCGTTTTTAATCACGTTTAGATCATGATTGAAAACACGATTCTGGCGATGGTCGCATGAACGCAACCTTAGATTAGAGATCCCTGCTTAGATATTGGCCAAGTGGCATAATCCTCGCACGGCGAACACATACAATGAGCGGGTATAAATGATTCAGGAGACAGGGCGATTGTTTGCCATTCAAATGGTGTCAACAAAAATGGTCAATACCACTTTTGCATCGTGGGGGGGGGGGGGCATTTTGAATGGCCCATATAGCTCTCTTGGGCAAAATTCGAAATTGCCCGAGATCCGAATTTGCGTAAAATATATCATTCTACATGCTTGCCAAATTTGGTGTTTTTAGACAAAAGTGAACAATTAGGTCAGTATATCGAGCTTTGCCGCTGGACTAGTAACAAATTCAACACAATGGATGTTTAACCAACCCGCTTGGTATTACGCAACAAGATTTAAAAGAAGGCTTTCATTACCTACACCTCGCCGATTCGGAAAATACTCGTAGTTCACGACATCACATTAAAGCCCTAAAAAAAACCTCGATGATGTATGTCGTCCGTTCACACCTTCCGGAAGTGGCTCTGTATGAGAAAGTTCTGAGGTATGAGCGCTAATGTTCGATTGACTAAAACTACAATGTGTACGCATTCGTAGTTAGCTTTCACACTGTAAATATCCTAGAGACCTTGCAAAGACACGCCATGTTTTGAGAAAGTACCCACTAAATTATTGTTATTTTCTATTAGGGATTTTAATAAGTACGACTTTGATTTCACACGGGCGAAATAACTGGTTTGGAGCTCCGAAGTGTGACGTCATTTGAGCATTATTGTCGAGACAATTGGTTCTGAACTATATGCGGGTAAGCAAAGAGCTGTGATCACAGCGGGGACTCGAATTGGGAGTGCCCGACGCTGGCCCGCTGGACAATATCGGACCTTTAAAGTGATTTTGTTTAAAAGCAGTCTTAACAAACATGCTCATATCACGACACGACATAGGTTCTCTATTTTCAGATCAAGGTAGAGTACCCGATCAGTACTAGTGTTGTTTTTTTTTTTCTGATCAAGGGGGGGGGGGGGGGGGGAGGGGAGGGGGAGGGGAGGGGGAGGGGAGGGGGGTCAAGCGCCTACTGCTCCCCCGTTTCACACTGTTCAACTCTTTATGCATTGTTCCCTTTGAGTATGTATCTACATGGGCGAATATCGTGCTGAATTATTCACGAAACACACTAGCTGGATTATATAAGCTTCGAGTAATGCGATTTTCAGCAGAGGGCGATTATTGTTTTGACGTTTGGTATGCACGCATACTTTTGACCTACTTTGTAAATGTATAGTATATACAGGGTGAGTCAGCAAAATGTTACACTTTTTAAATTAGGTATTTGTTTTAAAAGAAAATGGGATTCAGAGAGAATTTCTGGCATGTATGGATAGAGTAAATATTCCTTTGTCACTGGGTAAAAGTTGTTTCAGTGTTGTTGTTAATGTGAGTGCACACAACAGCCATTGTTTGAAAAAGTGTAAAACCCATTTGCGCCAAGCTTAATCACGCTCTCTAGCAAGTTCCAAATATTCGTCAGTGATCCAGGGCACTTGTTTCATATTTTTTTCTAACTGTACAAAATAGTGCATGTTTATGGCGTATAACCTCAAATGCCCGTTTAAATTCAGTCAAAATTTCGTTCACATTTGTCTTTTCATATACACTCCTCCAATCATAATTTCTAAGATCATGACAAAACTTTTCTACATCAAAATGACGAAACGATCTGAACTTGGATAGCTTTGGGATAACCTTTAGGCAACATTTCTTTCAATACAACATAAGTGAACAGATGGTCACTAATAGACGCAGATTGGATACCTGACGTTAATGAACCAAATGAATTAGACACCAAAATCAGGTCAATAAGAATTTGACTATGTGGAGTAACACGAGTAGGTTTCTTTATAATTTAAGATAGAGCAAACTCATTACGTAAGCAACTAATCTTTTTGGAATAATTACTCTCTTTTAACATATTGATATCAAAATCACCCATAATAATAACACGGTCAGAATTAAGACATACTTTATCAAGTTGATCATTAAGACATAGAAAAAAGGACAATCCTACGTATGGTTTCTTAAACAAGATACCTATAAAAATTGGTGTTCTATTCTTTAATCGAACCTCTATCCACATAACTTCAAGAGAGTCAGACTCAAGATCTTTTCTTCTTATATATGCAATACTTTCTCTAATATCACAACCGACTCCTCCCCCTTTCGAACTGTCATGTGATGTTCGGTCTTTTATTTCAAAATTATATCCATCAATATGAAAGGCATTGTCAGGATAATCTTTGGCTACTGATAATCGTTTGCCTCGCAATGTAAGGTAAACGGAATCGAAAAGATCACGACGTTTCGTGTGCCGCTGCAACACTTCGTCAAGTGTGATACAAAATTGTAGTAAGCAGGGGTTTAAATACCCTATTCAGTGCAGCGCACTAACTGAAAAGTGCTCATAAATGGTCCAATACTAATAGCCGGCGTATCCGGGTACTTGACCAACAATAGACCGTTGATGCGCCTCGCATTGACCGGCGTTAACAAGTTACCGACAAAGGACAAAAAGGAGGGCGGTAACAAAGGCTGGCTATAGACTAACAACGGGCTGTTTAGTCGTATCGAAAGGCGGTCGAGTGTCATGGCGCCTTTCGATACGACTTAACAGCCCGTTGTTAGTCTATAGCCAGCCTTTGTTACCGCCCAACAATGTGCTGTTTTTAGCGACCCTTGGACTTGTTGGGCGCCCGTAATTACCGGCCTGTGGCTTTGTCCTTTTTTGTCCTTTGTCGGTAACTTGTTACCGCCGGTCAATGCGAGGCGGATCAACGGTCTATTGTTGGTCAAGTACCCGAATACGGCGGCTAGTAGTATTGGACCATTTATGAGCACTTTTCAGTTAGTGCGCAGCACTGACCATGGGGTATTTAAACCCCTGCTTACTACAATTTTGTATCACGCCTGACGAAGTGTTGCAGCGACACACGAAACGTCGTGATCTTTTCGATTCCGTTTACCTGCGAGACAAACGATTATCAGTAGCCATCTATCCGCAATGAGTGACATATTTAGCATTAGGATAATCTTTGTTCAACCATGTTTCTGAAAGAGAAAAAAATATCATTTGAGCCATTTTGCAAAAATAATTCTACTTCGCCTTTTTTTTTATTTCGTAAACTGCATTCATTTAATGATATATTTTAAGACCAAATTCTTTCGGGAAGGAATTGTTAATATGTATTTCATTAATATTATTTACAGGTGGGTTACGATCATCTATAAGAGTAGCTATGTTTTCAATTATATAAATACCACCGTCATGAAAAGGCATTTGCCGTAAAACACATAAAGCACAAATCCAATCACTGTCTGAATGAAATATCACTGCAAATATGCAAAGCACTGCGTTTTGATGACATTTAACAGATTTTTTTCCCCAAAATATACACGGAAATTTCAAAGACATGACCAGAATAAAACATTATTGTTCATACCTTACCATTCTGATGATGGCTCTTAAAGTTTTTCAATGTCTGCTTTTGATGCGACTCGCACCTTTCCACCGTTCTTCAAGAGTGCAGTGACTTTTCTGTCTAACGTTCAAACTTTATGAACGAGTTCATGTGATCGAAGGGCGCTTGTCGCTATGCCGGTAGCTCCTCATGAATAAAGACTTTGGTACCCTTCAACTTGTGTGGTGGAATCCAAATCACGAAGGCATTGTTGAAATTGGTGCAAATAGGTTTTCACCCAGACCCATTATTTTGTTCCTATCCAATAAATTCATGACTGATTCCCCACGCATGTGGTATCAAATAAGACCGGAAGAGTTGCTGCTCTATCTGACACTGGTACAAGAATTATGATTCATTCTTGTATTTCTAATATGAGCATGTAAGAAAGTGTAACATTTTTTCTGACTCACCCTGTACATAATACAGTGTTTCAGCTAAGCTTAAAGTGCACCTGATTTTAGAATATTGAATTTCTTTACCATCATTACATTCGCCCAAAGGAATCGTCTGCAAACATTACCTTCATGTTCTTTTTTCTATCTGTTATTCATATTTTGGTGGGTTTTTTTTCTATGATTGTATGGCATTTACATTCTAACCTTATGATCGTATATTATCATCATACATGTATTATTTTTTTTATCATATCATATTTCCCCTAATGTGATGTAATTGCTGCGGATTGCTTCTTTTGCCAATGAAAAGATGAACCTATTTAACCACCATTGATTTACTCTATCCCAATATCTGGAGCAAGGGCTTGACGGATGCTATACTCGCATGCTTAGGAAAGTATTCAATATTAGTTGGAAAGAACACCCAACACTTCAAGAAATCTATGGAGACACACCAAGAATCTCTCAAATACTTCAGAAGAGACGACTCAAATTTGCCGGGCACTGCTACAGAAGTGCTCATGAACCAGTTTCAAAACTTGTACTGTGGGCACCAACACAAGGAAAACGGGGCCGTGGAAGACCGGCTACTAACTACATAAAACGGATCACCAGAGATACCATGGATACAGGACTTAACCTTGATGAACTGGGACAAGTAATGGTCAACAGGGATCAGTGGAGGACCATTAACAACAATGTTTTCGACCGTGGTCGACCATGATGATGATGATAATGAATAGTGTTATCATATGTGAATGAGCTTTATTTTGAAAGGACGGCATACTAACGAAAAGGAAAAACGTGTGAAAATTATGAGTATAAAAAACTTCTTTCTTCCCTTTTTCGTTATGTCCATTCATTTCATTTGATGTCGCACTTCTTCAAGATTCTAGGTGCTGAAAACACTTTTGACACTTTTGACAAATAATGAAACATAAGTTACAATTAATTACAATTAATTTGATTTGTCAACTTTTGGACAAATTTGGATTTGTGAAAGTGAAAATTCCATTAAATATTCACAGCATTATGAGAAAAAGAGTGATCGATGGAATATATCACGAAATATGCTATCCCTTCTCCTCCCAATCTCTCATAATTATTAAATAATACTGATATAACTAAAAGTGAGAGATGTATATACAATAAAAAAAAAGTATATGGGTATATGGTTTATGATCAAGTTTACGTAGGAGGAACACTATACTCCTCAACCCCGTCAACTTCAAAATATTCCCCTTCTTCACACGATTCTATGGTTTTTATGTGATTTATTTAAAGGTCCCCTGGCATCAAAATGCATGTCGACTTCTGTTGATGCAACATAATATATACATAACAAAATCACTGACTGTTCATTGGAAATATGTGTCCTATATTTTAAAATAATTTTTCTTTATTTTTTTCTCAGCACTGATAAGCCCCGCCTCCAAAATATCCTCCAACTCAAGATTCCCCCTGTGACATTAGCAACTAGCAGGGTAATAAGCAGAATTTATGCACAAATTTAACATTGCAATGACTACCTCCACCTGCCCACAAGAGCATCAAATGTCTTCACACAATACCATCTAACAATCTTTCATGTGGGAGTAATCGTTTCCTTATGTCAGAAATGTGCTGGCTATGTGATGCTATTCTAAGCACTTGCAGGTAGTCATTGCAATGTTTAGTTTGTGCATGAATTATGTCTATTATTCTGCTAATTTTTAGTTGGTGGATATTTTGGAGGCGGGGCTTATCAGTGCTGGGAAAAAATATAGAAACATTATTTTAAAATATAGGACACATATTTCCATTGAACAGTTAGTGATTTTGTTACATACATATAGTAAGTGGCATCAACAGAACTCAACATACATTTTGATGAAAGGGGCCCTTTAAAGCGTAGGTCATAAATATTGCTGTGCAAAGAAAAGGGGTTTCGGGACAAACATACATGTAAATGGGAAAATGCTGAATTTAACGTCCTTCTATGATAATTCACTTTAAATACAAAATACACGTTATGGGGAATTAAGATGAGAAATATAGCATTATACAATATTGCTATGGTTGATTTGTTACCTCGGACAGCAGTTTCATTTTAACAAATATTGTTTTGACTTTTCTTTGGAAGAGTATCGAGCTTTTATTCCTATATTGCACTGTAGTACATCGATGCTTTTGAACCCCTTTGGACATTTAGTACGTTCAGCTCAAAGGGTGGTCAATTCTGCATTAAATGGAGGGTGAATAATGAAATAAAGATGACTACGTGATATAGATAGAGCGACTCACCCGACGTAAAGAGGACAAGCAGGGCAGGGAGAACTAGGCAGGCCGCGCCCCGTAACGCTCCGCTCGAAATCCGTACCATCGCAGCCAAGTCACCGGCTTGGTCGATCGGATTGACTGGCAACCCTGTCTCTGCCCGTCTCACAATCCCTCTCCCAGCTTTATGCCATTCACCATAGCAACGGAGGCGGGATGAAGGCGGTGATATCTTGTTGTTGAAGTCTTGGAAGGTAACGATTGGCTTTTATCAAACTCTCACTCAACTTTCGCTCATGGAAAATGCTTAGTGAGGTAATAATATACTGTAACTGCATGAAGAGTTGACAACAAAAGTGTTTTACAGGTAATGAACGTTACAATAAACGTTATATACCAATATTTAAGAAAGAAAAATGATGTTGCACAATTATTGATTAGGGAATTGATCGCCACTGCATTTAAAGACGTAATGGGCCGCCCTCAATGTGCGGCGTTATATGGCGTAAAAGAGAAGGCGTCACGATCGAGTAGGTCTGTGGTCAATGAAGTAGAAAGCGGTTGAGCAGGTATGGATGTTTTAGTAGTTCATCGTCCTTTCTTTCCACATTTGCGCTCACACTCCCACCACTCCCCTCTCTCTCTCTCTCTCTCTCTCTCTCTCTCTCTCTCTCTCTCTCTCTCTCCCTCCCTCCCTCTCTCTCCCCCTCTCTCCCCCTCTCTCTTCCCTCTCTCTCTTACTCTTTCTCTCTCTCTCTTCTTGCCCTTGCCTCTCTTTGTATCCCGCTCCTCATTTTCTTGATGCAAATCGTTTCGCTCCACGGTTCTTTATTTCTCTCTCCCATTCTCTCTACCTCCGCTCTCACACACTCCCTTGTCCTTTATTATCTTCCTCCCTCGCTTTCTCTCGCTCTCCATATCTCACTCCCCCCCCCCCCCCTCTCTCTCTCTCTCTCTCTCCCTCTCAATCTCTTTGTATGTCTGTATGTCTGTCTTTTCTGTCCATCTGTCTCTCTGTTTCCCTGTATGTGTCTCTTGTTTTCTCTGTCTCTGTCTCTTCTGTCTCTCTCTTTATATAAATGCATATATATATATATATATATACACATCTCTCTCTATTATACCGGTATAGTATGTCTCTCTCCATCTGTCTCATAATGCAGTGTGACGTATTCATTATCATTACTCACGTCATTAAAAGTCACATTTTCATAATTGGTTTTGTCATTATCTTATGAAAAGTAGTTTTATTGACAGATATTTTGTTTTTTCTTTCGTAACCTAATATAATCAGGAGGGCGTTCCATGACAATTCTCTGACAGTTTCAGTGAAATTCTCGGTTTTGATTGGCTGAGAGGCACTAGCATCTGACTGTTACTATGGTAACTGTCGGAGAAAGACCCCTTGGTGAAAACTTTCGACACAAAGCAGACAAGAAGAAACCACCTTTGGCAGTCCACTTACATGACTTAAAACCGATTTGAAAGCAACCCCAACTTCATGCCCAGAGGCTCTGTCGATGCTCTTAAATGGAAAGTCTACCCTGAAGTTAAAGGGATAGTCCATCCTGAAGTTAAGTTGGTTTTTATAAAAACAGAAACATGAAAAATACATATCAGTGAAAGTTTTACGAAAATCCGTC
This sequence comes from Arbacia lixula, assembly GCA_963669155.1. Classification (NCBI taxonomy): domain Eukaryota; kingdom Metazoa; phylum Echinodermata; class Echinoidea; order Arbacioida; family Arbaciidae; genus Arbacia; species Arbacia lixula. The sequence goes on from OZ022594.1 coordinate 16,607,506, forward strand.
TCGGGGTAAGAAAGTTAGGATTTGTTTTAGTTTTGATTTTGTGACGTCAAATGCGAGTTGCTCTCCCATTATCTTGAGTACTATTTGTGTTTTAATGTCCATGTTCTTAAAGTGATATACCATTTTTCCAATGCATTTGAAACATCATGTTTGTTATATACATACCGCTGTGACAAAGTTTTGTTCCTTCATAAAAAAATAACCAGAAAAGGTGGAATTTATAGGGAAAATAGTACAAAACAACTAGAATAGCATCTCGTACGTGACGTCACAAAATGACATATCGAAACAAATCATAACTTTCTTATCCTTTGACAGATTGTTGTCAAACCTTTACTAATATGTTTCTCTCGTATCTTTGCTCTGATCAAAATCAATTGAACTTCAGGGTGGACTTTCCCTTTAATGTCTCTTTTCCTTTGCCTTACTGTTGGTTATTCAAGTAGGAGATATGCACCATGCTTCACGGATATTTCCTGGCACGTCCCCAGGTTACACGACATGATCACGTAAGACTAAATTAAGATCATGATTATGATATCAGCAAGAACAACATGATTACTGCCCCCAAGGAGAAGTCGTCCATCTTCAACTTTTATTTGACGACATGCTTGTACAGAATGATGAATACTACTTATAAAATAGTTGTTTTGATTGAGCCAGCATTTCGCTAACGGCGGCTTTTTTGTTCGTAAAAAGACTTGCAATTGCAGTTGTAAGGGTCCATCAGTAGCTACAGGTTACATGGAAGTGTAGCTCTATATAGCGCTTTTAGTGTCATTCAATTCTACTCGTAAGAGACAACAGATAAGCCAACACACGTTCAAGAAGTGGCATCCGCTGGCGGGAGTTGTCACGAAGAAGCACAATACTGCTTATATGGCTTCATCATTCTGGAGATAATGTGAATCAAAATAGTCAAGTGAACAACTCGTTAAAATTTCATAATGAATTCGCTGGCAGCACTTCCAATAATCAAATTCCAAACCTGAAGCGCTGCTGATTTACTTTCTTGGTATTCACAAAAGACAATGATGACACATTGTGAACTCATTATCCGCGTTACGTAATAAGCTTGATTATGGGCAGGTTGTGATATGCTCAAGGTGGTATTCTGGCGTGTCGGAAGTAAAAGAAAAAGTACGTGTACTTCGATTATCGCCTGAATGTTGCGCACCCAGTGCTTTCACATAATTGACTACGTTTTTATTCCGAAGAGCACACAAAACAAAATAAAATAGAATGTAAAAAAACACGGGAAATGGAAGAAGATAGGCCTACTGTATCAGAACTTCCCTCCTCAAAATAGAACTGGAAACGGACTTTTAGCGAAATTATAGCGATCGATAGATTTTGAGGAGGTTTTGGGCGAACGTCTCTGTATGTCAACACGCAACAGAACACTGTGGTGTATACAATCACACAAGTTATGTTTGGTTTCTTATTGTTTCTACCCCGCTTGGTTATAAGGGTTTCGTTAAAACAAGGAAAAGATCTTGGTCCCGACAACCTCGACATAATGGAGGTTGCCTGTACGACTGAAACATCCTGAATGGCATGACTTTTGTAATTGGGACACATTATCTCTCACGGTATGCACTATGCAGTATTACAAATCTCACCTGATAGTTGTTTTCTTCAAGATTGGATTCTTCCAAAGTTTTCATTTACCAGGTTAAAAGTGATCAAAAGAAAGCAATGGCTTGTAAAATATCTATTGCAGATTTCTGTTCTTTTACAACCAGTTCATTGTCTTCGAATATTTTGATAAGTTCTTTCATACAGATCCTGAATATGTGGAATGGACTGTTCTTACCGACTGACTAACAGAAGTCACGCGCTTCTGATGAGCTGCAGATCGAAAAGCTTCAAACATGTTACTTTTTAAAAAAAAAAAACACACAAATCCCACAAAGCAACAGTTTGTCTTGCACGCAACGGATTAAAAGCTGGTATATCTCTTTTAATGACATCAAATAGCATCCCCCATGCAGGTAAAACATCTGGAGGGTGTTTCACCAAGCTGTTCGTAAGTTACGAATGACTGTACGAACGACTGGTGATCCCTTCTTGTGTTAAATCAGATTCTCAGTGAACAATGTGTGGTATCGCATTTAGCACAAGAAGGGATCACTAGTCGCTCGTAACTTACGAACAGCTTGGTGAAACACCCCCGGTAGTTATGACAGTGGCTGATGTATTCATTAGGTGTAGTATATGAAGACAAACAAATGTTATGGTCTACAATAAGTTGATCAGCAGGTGCACTAACGATATAATGACATTTATTATTACGATACGACCCGACATCGTAATGTTATGTACTTGTTTGTACGCTTATATACTGGGTGTTAAAAAAACTTTTGACACGTTTGGAAAATAATTACAAATCTGTTTCAACTCAAATCAAGCTGAAGTTCTCACCTCATAAAGTGTAGGGATGTTATTGTTTTAGAGACAGGTTTTGTGACATTTCATCGATTACTTTTCTTTCAATAATTCTTGATTATCTAATGAGATTTTTTTACTTCTGGACAATTTTGGATCTAAATATGCGTGTGTATCAGATAATCAATTCAGGACACAACAATGGTCATTATTAATGACACTGTGATGACAGTTTCCAGTGTGAACGCAAACACTCACTTTCGTCAATAATTTGTTTCATATATTCTTATTATGTCTTTCTCTTGTTCTCTTATAATGCCATATACATGACAAAAGTGTGACTAATCCGTGATTAATATCCGCGTCATTAGTAGCCTTCCGATATCGACCCCCTCCCTCTCTCTATTTATCTCTCACTTCGTTTTATATCCTCCTTAAAGGGATAGTTCAACCCGAAGTTGGTTTCACTAAAAGGGGACACATAAAAGAAACATATTAGTGAAAGTTTGACGAAAATCCGTCAAGGGGTAAGAAAGTTATGATCTTCTGAAGTCTTGATTTTGTGACGTCACGTGCGACGTGCTCTCCAATAATGTTGTGTACAGTTTTTTTTTTCTCGAAAATGTGCATTATTTTACCTGTGCATTTGATACACCATTAGAAATTTATGTATGTGTTTACACACATACTTGTATGAAAAAAAGATAATTCCGTTGTCAGAAAACAGAAAAAAAAAAAGCAATTAATGGAATTACTTTGTTCACATCATATGGTGAGCACCTCGCACGTGACGTCACAAAATTGAGAGTTAAAGAGATCATAACTTTCTTTTCCTTTGACGGATAAATAACCTTCACTGATATACTTCTTTTATGCTTCTGCTTTTATTGAAACCAATTTATCTTCAGGATGAACTCTCCGTTTAATTATTGTTTCCCTCATCACTTTGGTATACTTCTTCCCCTCAGTCTGTTTTTCGCTCAATACGTCTCCGTTCCTCGTTCTCATCATTCCTTCCTTTTCCTCCCTTTTTTATTCTTCTGTTTCAATTTAAAATACATTTCCTTCTGCCTGGGCTCGCTAGTTTCCTCCTTCTCTTTCTCCCTCTCTCCATTTTGAATACTTCCTCCCTTTCTCCTCCTCCTCCTCCTCCTCCTCCTCCTCCTCCTCCTCCTCCTCCTCCTCCTCCTCCTCCTTCTTCTTCTTCTTCTTCTTCTTCTTCTTCTTCTTCTTCTTCTTCTTCTTCTTCTTCTTCTTCTTCTTCTTCTTCTTCTTCTTCTTCTTCTTCTTCTTCTTCTTCTTCTTCTTCTTCTTCTTCTTCTTAACTTTCTTATACCAAGTACCTGTTTATTCTTCATTTGTCTTGTTTACGTTCTCATACTTATCCCTCTTCGTTTCCATGGTTTCACTCATTTTCCACCCCCCCCCCCCTCTCTCTCTCTCTCTCTCTCTCTGACTTTAATAGCACCACTTTTTTGTATTAATATGTTCACCCTTTCTCTCCCTAAATTCCATCCTCGATCTATCTACCTTTGTATCAATATGTATGTCACGTTCACCGACTCATACTTCCCCTTTGCGTTTCGCTCAATTTCACCATTCCTCTCTCTTTCTACCGTCTCTGTCTCTCTCCCCTTTTAAAGATGTCATTCCACTTTCTTCCACTTTAACTCTGCTTTAATAAACACGAAATTAAAAAATCCCAAGTCGATTATATGATTCCTTTTGACTATTTTTAATGCTAGCCTTCATCGCGTTACTTTATATTAAACAAGGCATTCAATGAACATGAAAAGACAGCGTGATGGCATCCCTATATCGCAGGACGGAGAATAAAGCAGTAGGGCCAATAGCGTATGAGATCACTATTATCCTGCTTACCGAAATATCATCATGAATGACGAATATATATATAAACCTGTACCTGTTTATAGAAAACCGACTAATCATAGACACAATTTACTGTCGAATAACATCCATTTTAATCTCGATTTCATTTCCATAAGGACTGCTACTTTAACATACATCACAACAAAGTCACTTTTTTACCAACTGTAACTATATCATTCTGTGTCTCATTTAATGACATGTTGATATTCTCAGAGCTTACGACCTATGTAGAGCTTACTACCTGTGACCTTTTGACCCCAGTTTTGTGTCTAGTGTCCTAAATTTTTCATACAGATTCAACCTCGTGCTAGATTTGACTTACAGATTTCTTCTTGCTCACAAGTTCTTGGAGAACATACATTAAGGACTCATATGACTTGCAAAGAATGCACAGAGGTTGTCATTTGTAGCTACCACAGTATTTTACTTGAAATTGCTTTGATATGCATAATTTGTTAATGCATAGGTATTATTTTTTGCCGGTCAATGGGTGGACAGTCTGACCCTAGATGGACGGATGGACAAATATAACACGACCCTGCACTTTGTTGGGAAGATACAAAATAGAAATACATATACGCACACAGACAATGTGTTAGATAAAAGATTGATCAAGTAAAACTGAGACTGACGTGTTAGATAAAAGAAACAATAAACAGCTTTAAAACATCTATTGTTATCACAGTGTATCTATAGTTTTCATGTCAGATGGACGAGTTAGATACAAGAAACAATTAACATCTTTAAAACATCTATAGCTAACAAAGTTTATTTGTAGTTTTCATGTGAGATGGACAACTACTATATCATTACGACGGTGACATTTATATGAATATAATTCAAAATGTGAGATTTTTATTGTGCTCATCAATTGCTACAGCTGCGGATAAAATAAACAGCCTTAACATCACATTCTTTTACTATAGTCTGGAAGCAATTGCAATCTGCATCATTGGTGCAAGTGTCGTGAGTGTATTGCATAAACTCTACTGCACAAAGTATTGAGAAACAAAGACATTAAATATGAAACACACACTTAAATGATGAAACAATATCAATAAAACGCTAAACTTACACATATATCCAATTCACAGACTTATATTCCTTATATCCACAAATCTAACAGTTTATATAGCGTAGCTACAAGTAAATCATGAAATTCACATTAGGTAAGATTTTTGATGAATTGGACATTACCTTTCTTTTAAAATATATATTTTCATACAAAAATATCAAGATGCGTGCGAGCTAACACAGAACAAAGACAAAATCACCGCAGATCTAAATGTTTTTAGAGACGTAGGCCTTGAATTTTGTAATTGTGTTTTCCTTTATGGACACAATTATTTCGTTTATCCCGGCCATAACTTCTACCAGACATGACGACACTACACAATCAACATTTCATTGCAATGCCTGTTTAATCAACAAACCAGTATTAAGCCATTAGTTCATTCACATTAAAATTCAAGGTGATATCATGATAATTGGCAGTGTAAAGTATGTATTTTCATCTAACATAAAATATATCGTACTATTGTATAAATTATGTACAGTCATATATATAAATACAAAAGGCACAGTAATTAGATAAATTAATGCCACTTACTCATGAATTTCCGTTAATTGATCGTCATAGCGCAATACTGTACACTGCCTTCCTAAATGTGCATACTGGAGGGCGTTTCATGAACATTTTTCGTCTGACAAGCTGTCTTTTTCCAACAGTTACCGTAGTAACAGTCAGAGGCTAGTGTGCCTCTCAGCCAATCAGAACCGAGGATTTCACTGAAGTTGTCAGCACTGACCATTTAGTCAGTGCTGACAACGTTCATGAAACGCCCTACTGAGGGATATTTACAGTCAAATAACTCCAAGAATTTAAAACTGCAATCATCTCCTAGCTATTAAAGCTACATCTTCGACTATCATGCACAATAATTGCTCTTTTAAAAGTAAATCTAGTTGCTTAATGTTGGAAGTGTTGCTGATAAGACATAGCTAATATATATATAAATGTTTATGTATGTTTATATGTCTATTCACACAGTGAATTTTAATTTGTCATTTCAATACTTTGAAATAACTACAGTTTAAACATGTAACTCCCAATCATATTCAGGCTATTCTATACTTCTAGGCTTTAAATCACATTATTCTGCAGAAAAGCACTGACATGTACATAAAATTACACAATATGATTAAAATGCTAGAGACAAAGTCAAAAGCAGAAACAGAAACAACGATAACGACTGCATTGCACACGCTACAAATTCAAGGTTTTCTTCATCCAGTCAAGTAACACATTAGTGGATACTTGTATGTCCACATTAAAACACAAATGAACTTCATTCATCTAAAATCTTTGAACTAATATACACAAGCCACATGTCATCAAAACAGGAACATTTTAGAGTGAATTAAAAGCTGATCAAATTGATACTGACATCTAACAAGCACTTACTCATAATTGTTGTAATAATCATATAGCATGCAGCTCTTTTATGTCCACACGTTTCACTACATCTTTTGCCTCTTTTGTGTTTCTCGCATAGCACAAATCTTAAAAAATTGCAATTAAAAATTCAAATCAAATTAAAAACTGGATGCTACAAAATATATATGTATATACAAAGCTTTTGCTTGGATGACTAGAGTACAGCAACAAGGAGGCAGAACAGTTTCCATGTTTGGGAGGCAATATCTCATTGAGTTCCTGTGAGATGTGGCTGTCCCTGGTGAAAATAATGGTGGTCAGCACATAGATTTCTGACCTTGCACCGCCCTTCACCCCAACCTTGTCGCGACCTTCATCCCAACCTTGTCCCGACCTTCACCAGATGAACTCCCCCGTAGTGAGTATCTCCTGTATCTCATCATTCAGTTCCTGTGAGATGTTGTTGTCCCTGCTACAGCTAATAGTGGTCAGCACGCTGTTGTCTTTGACCAGCTGCAGGATGGCTCGGGCGCTCTCGTCCGTGATGGCGTTGCCCTCCAAGTTGAGTTCCCGAAGGGTTGGGTGATCCCGCACGGCCTCCACAATTTCCCTACACCCGCTGTCCCCCAGGCCGGCGTACTCGATGCTCAGGGTCCACAGCGACTTGTTGCCACGGAGACCGGCAGCGAGGGCCTTGCATCCGAGGCGGCCGATGGAGTTATCGCTGAGGTTGATGTTGGTGATGTTGGTGGGCAGCTTGAGGAAGTCGGCGACCTCCAAGACACCCTTGTTGGTGATCTTGGTGTCGCCGAGGTCCAGGTGGGTGAGCTTGGTGCCGGTCTTGGGGCGCTCCTCCTCGCCCCCCACGGGGTCTGGGAGCTGGTGGTGGAGGGCGGTCAGGGAACTCATGATGCTGGCCACACCCTCATCCTCCAAGGGGTTACTACGGAGCCTAGGGGTCAAGGGAAGGGGGGGGGGGGGCATGGATTAGTTATCACATAGCAACCAAGTCTTTCATACACACTTAAGCATACATTCTTACAAAGTTACCAAATAAGACATCCTACCCTTGCTTTCAACTTATGGTATTACTCGCATAACATTTCCATACATACAGCCTAAAATCAGTGACTATAATCAGTGAATACAATATGAAGTGACATGACCAGGAACAAGTCACAGTACAAAATGTGACAAAATCTCATTATGAATGACCCCAAACAAACTAGTTTACAAAACATTTAAGAAAATATACCAAACATATGTTAGTACACCAGCCAGCACAGAAAAACACTATGCAAAGATAGAGCCAAACACATCTGTTTCATTTTTTTATGATGTGTCAAAATGAAGCTTCTTATCACAATTTTTAGCAGAATTAACATTTTTTGCTTTCCTTAGATATTCCATGTTAAAATTTTCTCTTCTATAAAAACAGCTCACACAGTGGCTTAAGTCGCATGGATTAAATTTGAACACCATTAAAGAGCACTTTCAATTTGAAGAAGAGGAATATTTTAGTTCATGAGTGTTGCATGGATCTTTAATTTGCTGGATAAAGCAAATAGAAAAGTTGGAATCTCAGAATGAAGGGGAATTGAAAAGCAATATTTCAGAATATTAATTAACCTGTGTGACGTTTGTATCTTCTGAGACAGGATTACAAATGAATCATCGTCTGCATACACACTAGTAATGCAAGGCAGTCACATTGCAAATATGATTTATGCTCTTTGATGCCAAATGGATGATTTGATGGACAAGCATTCATACAGCATGGAATGATTCGTGCATAACTATTCCTATCGATGACACAAATATATCTAATATAAGTCTTTACCAGTGAGAAGTGAGCACCATATTCCACCTATGTAACTATACTGCCCTGCTTTGACAAAAGGAAGCAACTAACAAAAGAGGAAGCAACAAAAAAGGAAGCAACTAACAAAAGAGACTTTTCTTGTAAATGAGCAAAATATGTCCATTTACTGCATATCAGTACAACATATCATGTTAGATTGAATATCTCAAAGCAAGATGCACATTTCTTTTCCAGATTTTGCCTGTATTTAGGGAGTGCTAGGTACAATCTATGACTTACTAATAATCCAAATTTGAGTGATTTGTTACTTGCTTCCTTTGGACAAAGTAGGGCAGTATACACATCCTGGTAATTACTGTAAATAGTGCCAAGTTTCTTTGGTAGTCCATCCCTTAATAATCGAACAAAAGGATCAAAGTCAGTTAAAATCTGCCTTAGATATATAACTTGCACGTGGTCAGAACTTGTCGGTGCATGCAGGAAATCAATCTCTGTGGCACAGGGAAACTTAAAGCGACAGTAAAATGATTGGCCCTCTCTAGCTGACACTGAACCAGCTTTGATTTTTCTTTAAAGCTCAACCCCCGGATGAAAGCATCATTCTAATATAAGACTGGGTAGTCACGCACTGATGCATTCTGGGTACAAGATTATAAACCTGTAGAGGGCTTGTCAGCTTACTGTTGCTTTAAGCAGCTGGAAACACCATGCTATGACTTACTAATGTCCTAGGTAACAGAGATATAAGCCTATTTATAGGAACGAGAGGGAGATCGGTCGACACACTTACAAGAGGTATTCAACAGATTTGTACTTGGGGTCGTCAAGCAGAGCTTTGGCAACCTGCTGGGCCTGGTCTGGACCCAGGCTCCGCTCGTTCATGTTTAGGGCCAGCCGGCTGTAGGACTGAGAAACAAGAGGACCAGGGCCAAATTAGCAAACCAGATCTACTATATAGGCTAGCTTCGATGAGGAGGGGAACTATACTAAAAAAAAGTAAGTCCCCCCCTAAGCAAAATAGCATAACTTTTTATCGAAGAGGTTTGGGGGAAAATAATTTGGCAGGATTGTTCCTTTAATTATGCATGAGTGGGAAAATTTTAAAGGCAAAAGTGTCACTTTTCAAAAGTCACAAGGGGAATTAATTGTTCATGCCATTTTAACAATACATTTTGGCATTTTGTGTGATTTTTAAAAATGTTTTCACTCAACCATGACGCGAAAATGACTTCTTATGTTTACAGAACAGGTCATGTTACATATTTGTCAAAATATCAAGTTGCATTTTTTCAAAGTCAAGAGGGATGAGTATTTGTTAAATGGTGCTCACTCAACCAGAACAATGGGTTAAGTGTCGGGATAGTTGTTAGTGCATCGAGAGATCGATGATAAACATTGAAAGGACATAAATTATGCACCAGAAATGGAATTCATTTGACAGAATTCCAAAATTTCTCTTGTGACTTTTGAAAAGTTACATTTTTGCCTTTAGAATTTTCCCACTCATGCATTACTAATTGGATTAATATAATTTTCACACATAAGTTAGTCAATAAGTTGAGGTCCAATCCTGCCACATTATTTTCCCCAAAACCTCTTCGATAAAAAGTTATGTTTTTTTGCTGGGGGGGGGACTTACTTTTTTGTTGTGTTTAGTTAATGTAGTTAGCTGTTGGTTTAGATTCTTTATGTGTTAGATGCTTCAGGTTACAGGTGAGAAAGAAAGGTTAGCTATTGGGGGACTAGAAATAAATTACTACTACTCCTACTTATACTGTATGTATTTCTACTAGGTGTTCACAAGAACTTTTGACATTTTTGAAGAATGATACAAATAACTGACGACTGGAATCATGCTTTATTCAAGCTGTAACTTCTTTTTAATTAAAATTAGTTTTCAAAAGTATCAAAAGTTGTTTGCAACACCTAGTAATATTACTACTACTATTTCTACTACTACTACTACTACTACTACTACTGCTACTACTACTACTACTTCTACTACTTCCACTACTACTACTACTACTACTACTACTACTACTACTACTACTACTACTACTACTACTACTACCACTACTACTACTACTACTACTACTCCTACTACTCCTTCTCTGACACCCAACTACTACTACTACTACTACTACTACTACTACAATTAGTGCAAAGTGTTATCATGCATGCGGGTGCCAGAAGATGAGTGAGGCATCATTAGAAGTACTTTGCAATTAGCGTTTCAGAACGAGAAAGGGCTGTATGTTCACACGCCTCCGGTTTGTCACTGCAGTGTTTGCTGTACTGGTAATCTTAAAGGGACTGTTTGCATGCACTTTATCAGTTTCCCAGCAAAGTGTGAGACCATCTTGCCATATAAAGCTTGCTACAGTTGCTTTAATGCATTGTGTAAACATCACAAACGGGCAGCTAAACTATAGGTGGCGCACTTGCAGGAATGGCAAACCGCAACCGATCAGTGAACACAGCCGGTCAAGTTACGTTGAAGCCAGCAGAAATATATTACAACAGATTATATCCAATCTGTTGACGTGAAATTTGTTAGGAAAGAGTGATGTACAGGTTTCTCCCTGGTCGAAATAAGTGCAGCAGTATGTGGTAAGATAATGAGGAATGAACATGACAAGGTAGAGCATATATATAGTACATGCCAAAAGGAGTGCGAGCAAATAATCATCACAGAACCTTACTAAAATTAACAAGTGCATTTATCCAAGGGTTATGAGATAATTGCACCCAAAGTATTTTTACACTGAGGAAACAAACACAGAAAAAAGCAACAGATATTAAAGAGAGTGTCAAGGTTGTTTTCGTAGGGAGTACAGACTGTGCGTTGATCTATGAGGGAGGCTGGACAGACAGACAGACGGACAGACAGACAGACAGACAGACAGACAGACATGGAATATAAAAAGGCCATTCATATTTTGTGGCAGTGCTATCAGCAAAAATAAGAGAAAAGTGATACAGACAGCAACTAACTGTAAATATGCTTCATAAAATAAAACAAAAATGCAGCACAGAAGTACATTAATTTCAGAATAAAGATTCCTTCTGATGGTCAGAGGATTGCCTTTAAAGTGAGCTATTTTGGACTGTACATTAATTACAGAATATAAATGATACAATGCTGATCCAGTACTGAAGTGCATATTGAGTACATGTACTTTGAGCACCCTGTACTATATATGATGTAATATAGCTATTTAGTCAACAGTGGTATACAATTTAGAACTATAGTTGTTGATATGACAGGCAAACCTCAGCATTATTCAATAAGATGCTGTGCCTTTACTCATCACAAGGCACGTGAGGCAACGCTGCTTCGTCTTGCCCTCTATTGCGACTGAGCCATTCAAATTTAAAGTGGCTATAAGCCAATGAGTCCTTTGTGGCTGTAAAGCCAATTAGAATCCTTTGTGGCTGTAAGCCAATATGACTCCTTTGTGACTACTGGCTTAAAAGCAATAAAAGATGATGCCATGCAAGACAAACCTTGGCCTGGGTCAGGTAATTTATCACAGACAATCAGCATTTATTGGAGAGGAGGATTTAGGCTGTCACTGATGGAAATGTAACCGTGTAGGCCTTGGCAGATCGAGCCTGTGTCTAAACTCTCTCATCACCATTGGCATTAAGATGTGTAGTTAGCCAATGGGGTTTTCAAGGCGTGGTAATGTAAGGGTTAATTTGAAATGTTCAGAAGCAATCTGCTGTCTTTGGATGGGTCTGATAGTAAACCGCCTTGAACACATTGCTTGGAGAGAAGGATTAGGACACCACTGATGCACTGTGGGAGCAATCTGGGGACATATTTCTTTTATAAAGCGTGACCTAGAGAGACCAGCTAAGCAGTTTACTGTCACTGAAAAGAGAAAGTCAACCCTGAAGTTGAATTGGTTTGATTATAGCAGAACACTAAAAGCAACAAATTACAGAAGGTTTGAAGAGAATCTGTCAAAGAATATGAAAGTTATGATTTTTGTTATGTTTTAATTTTGTGTGCTGTGTGCTGTGTGATTCAATAAATTTCCCCTTTTTCTGTGTTTTGATGAAGGAACAAATCTTTTCTATAAAGGTATGTGTGTAAAAACATGTGTCTAATCAAAGATAAATCAAATGCACTGGTAAAATGGTATATAATTTTCAAAGAAAATTGAAAAAAAAAAAAAAAATTAGTGAACAACTTATAGCAGAGTACCTTGCAAGTGGCGTCATAAGATTAAGAATTTTAAAATTCATAACTCTGTTAGCCTTTGATGGATTTTTTGTCAAACCTTCACTTATTTGTTTCTTTCATTAAAACCATCTTAAATTCAGGATGGACTTTCCCCTTAAGGAAGAATGCAAGATGGGATGATCACCTGGTCGTTATTAGCAGGATCGGAAACCTCATGGTTAGTTTGAGAGACAGACTGAGAGGGAGATTGAGATGGTGACCCAACATTAGTATCAGGGCCCTGAAAGAGGCAGAGAAATGAAATCAACATGAAACATCACAACACTAACATGAAAAGATTGAATGAGATAAAAACAGAACTGAAAAAACATGACATATTAAATATTAAATGAATTAAAGTGGTCACATCATTTTTACAAATAGATACTGAAATTAAAATTTTGATTTAATAATGATGTTGGTTAGAATACCAAAATGAGTTCCAAAATGTTGTACAATTAAACCAATTTTATCATTGTTCAATGTCATCAATCTTTATAAATGAAAACAGATGATTATTTCCTTATCTTGTGAATATTTGTTTAATATTTTACCAAATTGAATTATTTTGAATAAATCTATCATGTAAATACATAAGAAATAGAAAAATAAATATGTTGAGTTGTATAAAGTTATATGTATTCTGCATACCAGATGGAAGATACCAATAATATGATAATACATTTCAAGATGACACAAAAGAATTACACAATGGGTTGGGAATTGATTTTACAAGTTTAGTTCATGGCAATCATGACATTTTAAAGGTAATTTAAGTAAGTTGTTAAAATACTATGACCAACTATAAATAGTGCAATTAACATTAATGAGAGAAATGCAAGTGTGATGTTCAGAATATGGCATACAGTATTATGATATTAGAACAGTCTAAGATGTTCATAGAAACAAAATATAAACATAATCTGGTTTGAGTATGCAATTTAAATTTATAGAATTGTCTGGCATTGGAAGACTTTCGTTGTTAAAGTATAAGACTATGCATTAGAGATAGCTTAGTCTTCTGTCTTCAAAATGAAAAAGAGAAAAAAAAAACATCAGTACAGCCTTACAGTAAAAGAATGAAGATGAGTGTTTGTTAGTTAATTTTGAAAAAAAAAGGGAGACACAGGGAGAGTAAAAGAGAGAGCGGGAGAGATAGAGAGGAGAGGGGGGGGGGGGATACAGGGAAAGACACAGAAAGGGAGAATGAGAGAGGAAGAGGGGGAAAAGGGTCAAGGGTGACAGGGGGAAAACAAATAGTTGATACAGAGAAAGCGCGACAGAGAAAGAGAGAGAGAAAGAGAGGCGGAAAAGAGAGATACAGACAGACAGACAGACAGACATAGAGTTAGTGAGTCAGGGAAAGAGAGGGAGATAGAGAGAAGCTAAGAAAGAGAGAGAGAGAGAGAGAGAGAGAGAGAGAGAGAGAGAGAGAGGGGGGGGGAGGGAGAGGGAGAAGGAGTCAGTGGGAGGGAGAGGGAGACAGTGGGAGGAAAGGGGTGGTGGGTGTTAATTTTGTTGCTTACCCCATTTGTGGCTTGCTCCTGGATGAATCCAGACAGTTTGAGCTCCTTCGCCTTCTCCTCCTCTGCATCTGAACTAGAGCCGGAGCTAGAGCTGGAATCCGATTCATGCCCCTTGCTATCTGCCTTCTCCTTCTCCTCATTGTCATTCTCCTTTTCTTTATCCTCCTTCTCTTCTCCTTCTTTCTCTTCCTCCTTCTGGTCTTCTTTCTCCTCTAGGGTGTCATTAGCTGCATTTTCCTCTTTCTTCTGATCTTCCTGGTCCTTTCTGGTCTCCTCACTAACTGCCTCCTGATCATGTTCGGGTTGACTATCCTTCTCTTCCTCCTTCTCAATCTCTCCCTCTTCTTTTTCTTCCACCTTCTGTTCTTCGCTCTCCTCCAGCTTGTCATGGACTTCGCTATCCTGCCTCTGCTCTTCTTGCTCCTCTACACTCTTCTCACTCTCAGCCTCCTGGTCTTCTGATGGTTGGCTTCTGCTTTCTTCCTCCCTCTCCTCCTCCTTCTCCTCCTCTTTCTCCTCCTCTTTCTCTTCCTCTTCCTTCTGATCCTCAACCTTTTGTTGTTCCTCCTGTTCTCCGTCCTCCTTGGACTCCTTACCAGCGTCCCTCGGAACAATTTCCGTGCGAACCCGTTTGAATCGGAAACGGAATCTGGCTTCTTCATCGCTGTTATCTCTGTCCTTCTCCTCTTCCTCCTTCTGTGGAGCTTCTTCATTCTCCTTCTCACTCTCCTCTTGCTCATTCTCCTTCTCTAGGTTGGGGGAATAACCTTCGGTAGGGAGTTCCCCATCAGATGCCGCAGGGACTTCCCCCTGTTCATAGGTGGGCGTTTCCTCTTCACCAATCGCTTCATCCACTGGTGATGCCTGCTCCTGTTCAGCAATTTGATACTCATCCTCAACTTTATCGCCATCTTCCTCTCTCTTTCCATCACTGACATCATCTTTTTCCTCGTCTTCTTTATCTGTTGGGGCATCCTGATCTTGCTCTGTTTCAGCGACAGCCTCTTCCTCTTTTGTCTCTTCTTGCTCCTCATTTCCCCCCGTCATGCTGTCTGGTTCCGCATCCTTGACACTTCGATTCTCTTCATCTGCAGCATCCCCCAATTCCTGTTCTTCAAGGTGAGATGACACAACATCATCCTCTTTAACTGACTCGTGGCTGCTCTTCTGCTCATCTTCGTTTTGCTCCTTCTCTATCTGCTCCTCCTCCTCCTCCTCCTGACTCTGATCTTGGCTCACATCCAGCTTCTTACCATCCGAGGAGTCCTCCTGGATCACCTGTTCCTCAGCTAGCGACGCTCCATCTTTGTCCGCACTCACTAGCACTGCCTCCTTGACTGGAGGATCAATCTCCGTTTCTATGGTAATCTTCTGTGTCAAGCTGTCTCCCAAGTCATCCTCTTTGTCCTCCTTGGAATCTTCTTCTCCATCTGCTTCCTTATCACTTTCTTCTGCCTTTTGCTCTTCCCTCTCCTCAGCTTTCTCTTCTCCTTCTTCCTTTTCATCCCCAGATGCCTGCTCGCTCTTCTTATCATCCTCATGGGAGTCACTCTCAATCTTTTTTTGCTCGTCATCCGAGTGCTTGTCACTTTGCTTCTCGTCTTCTTCCTTGTCGGACTCGTCTGCTGAGCTGGAGATCTTGAAGTCGGCTTCGGACTCTGCTGCCCTCTGTTGGTCCGCCAGGAGACTTTTGTTGTCATCTTCATCGTCGGAAGAGAGGAGCCTGTTATCTCCCTCAGATGCACTGAACAGACTCCGGTCATCTTCCTCCTTCTCTCTGGGTGTCGCAGCTTCTTCCGCACGTTCATCCCTCTCCACCGCTTCTTCCACCTCTTCCCTCTCTGCCTCTTCCTTACTCTGTTCCTCCTCCACTTCCTCAGCGTCCTCTTCCTTTTCTTCTTCGCTGTCTGCCTTCTCCTCTTCTATCTCAGAGTCATCATATCTCTCTTTCGGCTCTTTGTCCTCGCTGCGCTCCTGCTCTTCCATGATCTCCTCCACTTCTCCTTCATCCTTCTCTCCATCATCTTTCTCAGAATCTGCCTCAAAGTCAGAGTCCCCGTAATTATCCTCCGACTTCTTCGCAGCGTCATGATCGGACTCTTTCTCACTTTCAGCTTCAGAGAAAAAGGCATCGGAGTCTCGCTCTAAAATATAATAAAGATTAAATAACACAAAAAAATTCATACATTGTGTTCAAATTGAAATAGGATTTATTGCACACATTAACATTAAATTACCATAAATGTAATGTGGACACATATCTCTTTGTATTCTTCATCAACATCAAGCAATTTCAGGAAAATTGTGGAGGTAGGGGTGGGGGTTGGGGTAGGGGTTGGGGGAGGGGTTTGTACAGAACACCATAGGGAAGCCGTTCTCTTTCTCTCTTTCATTATCCTCTCTACAGGGTGAGTCAGAAAAATGTTACACTTTCTTACATGATCATATTAGAAAAACAAGAATAAATCATAATTCTTGTACCAGTGTCAGAGCAACTCTTTCACTCTTATTTGATACCACATGTGTGGGGAATCGGTAATGAATTTATTGCATGGGAAGAAAATAATTGGTCTGGGTGAAAACCCATTTGTGCCAATTTCAAAAATGCCTTGCGTGATTTGGATTCCACTACACAATAAGCTTTGTGCAAATGGGTCTTGACACTGTTTCAAGCAATGGCTGCTGTGTACAAGTGACAAAGGAATATTTACTCTATCCCTACATGCTAGAAATTCTCTCTGATTCCCACATTTTCTTTCAAAAAATACTTTATTTAAAAAGTGTAACATTTTTTCTGACTCACCTTGATTATTCTGGATTCATTCACAATCAGGTGCCTAATGTAACCAATCTACTATTTCATGATGAATTTGAGATAACATCACCATTAATGAGTCACAGAAAAAAAGTTTTTACATGACATACCTGTTGCTATCGATTTGTGTCGTATTGATGTAGAGTTTATTTTCAAACAGGATTAAATGAGAATGTATCATTGGTTTGTGGCAAGTAAGAGATTAGAAATATTAAAATACATTAACACTGACATACCTTGAGGAAGAGTGGAAGTTGGGCGTGGTTCATCCTCCTTGTCCTTCTCTTCGTTGTCTTCTTCTTCTTCAAATTCGTCATCATCGTAACCATCATTGGCTGCAATTAAAACCCATAAGCACCTGCTGTTATATACTAGGGCAGACACGGATATCCTCAATGATCAACTTATTATTAACCCATTGGGCCACAAATATGTGGTTTGGTGCTGGAACTTGTGATATCAACTATCGAAAATAATAAAAGATGCATCACATGAAAGAGCATCAACTTCTGCACAAGATGAATCCATTTTGGGAATTGTAGTGATATATATAACCTGTATAATTATATTTTAAAGCAAAATAAGGTTGAAATCCCATTTTTGTTCCACAAATTAGCATGATTATTGCTCTAATTTGAATAATTTCAATGTTTTGTTAATTCATAATGGCATTTACATTCCATTTTCTTATAAAATTTTCAATTAAAAAAAGGGGAGTGTTGCCAATTTAAAAGCCAAATCAGTTTTGCTCTAAAAGGCCATTGTCCCAAATGAGTAAAAGGGGGTCTAGCTGACCCCCCCCCCCCTCCACCCCATCCCAAACCTTCATCTATCTATTCCAGGCTCTTTTCTATCTTCTTCTTTTTCAGAATCATTGGCACTGTAATCTTTAATAGCTGCTAGTCAAACCATAAAGGCCTGTTATTATCGATGAGGCCTAACTTACATATCCCTATCACTACATTAGCACCAGTGGGTGCATCTGCACCCTCCCTCTCTCTCTCTCTCTCTCTCTTTCTCTCTTGTTTCTCTACTTCTCTTTCTCATCACTCTCTCTGTCTCTCCCTTCCTCCCCCTCTATCTCCCCTCTCTTTCTCTCTCTCTCTCTCCCTCTCTCTCTCTCTCTCTCTCTCTCTCTTTCCTCTCTCTCTCTCTTTCACCTTCTCATCTCCCCTCCTCTTTCTTAATTTCTTGCTCCTCTTGCAACTACCACCCCTCACTTACCAAAACATACACACCATCTTTCTTCATTTGTTTTGTTTAACCTTCACTAATTTCTTTCATTTTTCAGCTTTTATTAAGACCAGCCGAACTTCAGGGTGGACTTTCCCTTTAAATACCACAACATGACGATACATAGTTTTGAAGGTGAAGTACTGACAGTGTTAATGGGTGATAGATGAAAGTGCAGTGAGTGCTTGATTGAAAAAAAGCTTTTGATTGTCGCAAACAGGGCCCTGTTTCATAAAGCTGCATGTTAGTAACACACGACTTTACACACAACGAATGGCATGTTATTGGGTGCCAAATCAGATTCTCAATGATTTGGACTCCCTCAGCTAAAGAGGATATCTGATCATTGTAGATTAAAATTCTTAATTTTAAGAAGTGTCTGAATACAAAGTTCATAATTTGTCAAATTTGATTAGGACTGTAGGAAATTCACTCCCATTTGATTAAAACAGGAACAAATTTGGGATCTCATTTAGCACAAGAACAGGTCACCAGTCGGGTGTAAAGTCATGCGTAATTTACAAACTGCTTTATGTAACAGGGTCCAGAGGTCTTTCAAGCAGCCATTCATCACCACAAAATCAAAGTTTGATTTTTTTGTAGTTGATAAATTCCTTTTTTTTTCCTTACAGCGAGTTTATCTTCGAGAGAACCTACTCCAGGACAATGGGCAGGTAAAGCGACACATCACAACCAGCGATGGATCAAGTGATGGTTTTCAATATGCATGTCATTATCTACGACTGACTTTTTTACTTCTGGGCCCTGTTGCATAAAACTTACCATTGATATTAACTTTCCTATCAATGACAACTTCTATGGAAACCTTGAATTTGATTGACTGTTGAGCAGCGTTACCATAGTAGTTACCATCAATGACAGAGTTACCATGAATGGTAAGTTTTAATGCACTGGGGCCAGATGAGTATCAACTCACTGTCAAAGTTGTTTTTCTTTTTTTTATTTCATTCTCCAATTGCTCCTGCTTTTCTCACATTTTATTTAGGAGGCCCAAAACTTACATTTTGGCTCTCAAATTTGCAACACTATTTTATTTATATCAGACTTGTTATTGGACAAATCATACATGCCAAAGTGAGTTTTAAAAGATAATGTTAAAAAACACAAGTTGGATCAATAATGGTGCCAATTTGAAGAGCAAAGCATGATTTGAAACTTTCTAGCACATTTGAACATTTAATGATTATTTCATCATTATTTGACTTTAAAGGTTAAACATAATTATTTAAACAAAATTTGCTTCGTCCTGGGCTGAAATTTTGGGGAGCAGCGATCTTCTTTGATTCTTTTAATGCTTAATATGAAAAATTACAGCCCCAAACAGCGAATTTATGGCACTCGGTTGGATAATAGAAAGCTTGTTGTTACTGCATACTGCCCTATATTTTAAGATGGAAAGGAAGACACGGCAGAGGGCATATTGTAAGGTGTATTATGCTTCACATGTAGGAAAGAGATTGGTCAAGAAGTTAGCACAAGACACACAGCAGTTTAATGCCAATTTTAGTTTATTCAAACAATGTCTGTTAATTAAGAGTGATGAACAAGTGGACAAAAGTGACAACAGTGAGAATATGAAATGAAACGAGATGGTCAAATGAAAGAGGCAAGAGTGATAAAATGTTCATGGCACAAACTCTAGAAATGCTAGAGAACTCTAGAAACTATCTTACAGAAATAAGAGCTTACATCTTAACCAAAAGAGATAGACAACTTAAAGACTTGTGCACAACATATCACATAAATAGACTGATGGATTTTACAAGAAAGTAGATCACATTACATCATCTTCTTGCAGAAGAAGATCCTAAATAAAACATTTAAGACTTTGCCATAAATGTGTCAATGGTTCTATATACATATTGACACAACTAATTGTCATTGTCAATGTTATTCATTATTCATGTATAAATAAGCTTTGAATTTGACCTCTGACCTCATGACAGATTTACATGTATAACGTACAGCACATATACCAGTGCGACCTATGACCTCCAAGAAAGAGAGGTCATGATGAAATGTATGTGGTTGTTCACAACAATTAGCAAAATGTTGGTGATTTGTGATTCACTGCCAATACTTAGGGCAATGTATGAGGAATGAATGCATATACAGAGAAACCGGACAGCTAGATTGTAACACCACATGGTGAACATATCAACGTGAAATTGAAAGCCTATTTATGATTGATACAATATGTTAGCATGGAGAAACAGTGTCATAAAATACACACAAACCAATTCACACAATAGCACATTCGAAGAAAAAGTAAGAAATGACAAGGTTATAAAAGAGTGAAGTACATGTACATTAGATGGAAAAAACCCTATTTTGTGCAGAGGAAACAAGGCAGAAAATACAAGAAGAATTTTGTTAACAATATACTGTAAATACCTACATGACACATACACTTTACATGTCCATGTACACAACAGAAAGTTGGATAAAATGTTCATATACCACCAAGTCATAAGACAGTTGATATGATATTTACGCACAAAAAATAGTTGATTTTCTGTCTCAATTTATGTCACCGAATGTGAGTCATGAATGATAGTACCTTACAGATTAAAAAAAACACATAACATTTTAACTACTAGATCGTGCAGTGATTTAGCTAATATCATTACCCTGGTATGATGTTTACAACAGTTGAGAAAATTGGATACTCTTGAATAGTATGTTTAATCTTCTGCTAAGGACTTAAAAAGGAACATGTACCAGGCTCACCATTAAGTTGTACAATCTGAGGAATTAAAGGGACAGTTCACCCTAAAGATAAGTTGGTTTCAATAGAAGCAGAAGCATAAAAGAAACATATTAATCAAGGTTTGATGAAAATTCGTCAAAGGATAAGAATTTTATGATCTTTTGAAATTTCAATTTTGGGACATCACGTGCGAGGTGCTCTCCCATATGTTGTGTGGTGTATAATTCCACAAACTGCTCTTTTTCTGTGTCTGACAACGGAATAATTTTTTTCATAGAGGCATGTGTGTAAAAAGGTATTCCTAATGATGTATGAAATGCATGGGTAAAATAATGTATACATTTTTGAAAAAAAAATTTACACAACATATGGGAAAGAATCTCGCATGTGACTTCACAAAATCAAAAAAAAAAAAGATCATAATTTTCTTATCCTTGGACGAATTTTCGTCAAACCTTCACTAATATGTTTCTTTTATGTGTCTGCCTCTATTCGTATTGAAACCAATTTAATTTCAGGGTGAACTATCCCTTTAAGCAGAGACACTGCAGTCCAACATACTCCATAAATACGAACGTCTGCTTCAAGGCAAAGGATAGCAGTGGTATTCATTATAGCATACAGAACCATATAATTACATCAGGGCCCGTACCACAAAGAGTTACGATTGATCAAACAATCAATACCCATAGTAACACCATCTCAAAGAACTTATGATTGATATATCAATCATAACTTGCAATTGATATTGATTGTAGCTTCTGTGGATCTGTTATAATGATACGATTAATCGCAACATCATGCAGAGGGTTTGGACTTGCAATAGACAGTTGCTATACTACTCACTCTTTGAGTTGCTCTGCAGTGATCATGTCTAGTCCAGGGCCCTGTTGCATAAAACTTACCATTGATGGTAACTTCGCTATCAATGGCAACTTCCATGGCAACCTTGAATTTCATTGGCTGTTGAGCAATGCTACCATGGTAGTTACCATTGATGGTAGAGTTACTATCAATGATAAGTCTTATGCAACAGGGCCCAGTTCTCATTTGATATTAGGACAATTGTCTCAAAATGGTGTAAAGAGCTTTAAAAAGTTCTGCATCTCAGGTTTGAGAGGAAATATATCGCTTGTTGCTTAATTATCGTTCGTGACTGTGGTATCATTAGAAAGCTCGACTATTTTTCTTCACAATGGTGTGTCATTTGTTATGATTTTGCAATCATGGAATGAATAGTTTTCCCGATTATGGGGCAAAGTCACACATAAAATGTTGTGAAATGCACCGTTGTCAACTGCGAAAGCTCCATTACTTTTGGAGATGCAATGTAATTTGAATAGTGTCAACATGAAAATGAAAGTTCATGTATCGCCACATCAACATCCTTTAATTTTATTTCATTTTCAACCTTGCTGCATATTCAGAAGCTCTGCGCATTCCATGATTGCATAAGCATTATAAATGGGACATCACTCTAAAGATAAGTACCAGCAGTCAAGCTGTTACGATACTACATTTATAATGAAACAACTAAAGATATATGACACCTCAAACCCGAGTTGCAGAATTTTTTTTTTTGAGGGGTTCAGCTGTTGAAATCAAACAAAATGGTAGAATGCAGAGCTCTCAATCCTGTGATTACAGGTACTGTACAAAAAAAAAATTCAATCTATTACTAGTTACCTTTGGAATCTCGATACAGATTTCATGACGAAACGAATATGAAAATGGTCAACTTAAAGGGCATATACTGTACTGGGAAGACAAAAAAGCCTTCAAAAGGTGATCGTGAGCAATCTTTTTGCCAACGGTCTTAAATTCACATATTGTCCATTTTAGAAACTTGCTGAAAGTTATTTTCCCTCAAATGATCCACATTTGGAGTAATTAATGATTAAAGGTTAAATAACAAAATGTTCCGGCCGAACATTTTGAGGATTTGTGATTTGATCACTAATTACTCCAAATGTGGATCATTTGAGGGAAAATAACTTTCAGCAAGTTTCTAAAATGAACAATACATGAATTTAAGACCATTGGCAAGAAGATTACTCACGATCACCTTTTGAAGGCTTTTTTGTCTTCCCAGTACAGTATATGCTCTTTAAGTACGACTATTGGAAACCTCACTGCCGCTTTACTACACATGTAGGCTGCATATTGAAGGAGAATCAGGGGAAAATCAGGAGATCTAGATAACTACTGATGCTTTCAGCTTCGATTCACATGCAATACAGAAATTATGGGAGCAAGGATTTGTGTTTGTCTGAGAACTTATAATCATGAATAAAGCTTTAGCGTTGAGGAAGCAACATTCATTTTAATAGGATTGCAGAGATGCATGAAGTTAGGTTGAAAAATATGTATTTTTCTTTCATTTTATGTGCAATATGCATTATTTGATAAATCGAATAGCATTCAATAGTAACAAAAAAATATATGTATAACTAAATGTTATCATTGGAAAATGCTCTGTGTGCAATAAAATACAATAACATCAACATATTTATTACCCCCGAAAGCCCTTTCACTAAAATCTAGCCGAATTGTCCCTACGGCGGACTACTCATGGATATTAATGAGTCAGATGAAATGAGACTCTTTCGTTATTTGTTTCCATGTTGTCGTGTCTTGACCCATGAACTAGAAATAGCTTGCATGGTTAAGTCGCTGCCCGGTAAAAAGTAGATTGCAGGTTCAAATCCCGTCTGGTTCCAAGATTTTTGTCTGACTTGTTTTTCGTTCATTTACAGGATAGAGCACGCTATCCTTACTACTGGGTGTATGCCTAAAATTTCTTTGTAAACATATTTATTGTTTAGTTCAATCCTTTATGGCTAGGCCTCACGACAGAAGTAGTATTGACCTATTGCTTAAGGTTAGATTTTCAGATTTTGTGAACGCTGGTCCAGTAAGGCTGTCAAAAATGCCATGGAACTACAGTAACCAACATGGTGTGACTTAAAGATGGCCCGTCCCTTTAACAAATATCTGCAAACTTCATGAAAGTTTGCACATATTTAGCACGTATCTTTGGGATACCAACTGTGAAATGTTCAGGTCAGAGGGACTATAACTCCCGTAGAATAAATACAAATTTAACTAGTTTTCATTGAGATTTGACTATTTTCGTGGTACGAAAAAAGAAAGCTCGATCAATTATCGAAGATTATTTCCTCAAAACCGAATATGACACTTTGTTGATTCCAGAGAAAGTTTATATCGCCACTCTCTCTCAAATGATGACAAAGTCAGGGAACCTTCAGAATAAGGTCAGCAAAAGGAACAGGCTACCTTTAACAGCATCTTATAAGGAATTTGAAGTATATCGATTTTCATAGCCTGACTTATACTGTTTCTACAGCAGATTCTGCAGGAGTCACACTGCTCAGTATCTGAGTGGCAAAAACAAGCTCGCGGGCTGAGTTAAAAATTGGTTTAATACAATATAATGCTTTTCTGGGTAAATCTATTGGAATTTGCGCTTGTAATTGTCAAAAGTGTTCTTATTGTAATACTGGTATTTCACATGCAGGCCATGCAATGAGTTCAGGGCCCTGGTTTGTAAAGAGTTATGATTGATCAAAACTTGGCCTCACGATTGATATCAATCTTAACTCTATACATTAGAGGTAGGGGCTTGGACTTGCGATCGATTCCGATCAAGTGCAACTCATTACAAGACGGAGCCTAGGTCCGCAAAAATTGTGATGTCCACGTCACATCAACTAGCGCTATATTTAGGAGAAAATTGTATTAACTTTTAATTACCTAAAATGTGTCCTAACATCATAGAGCAGTAACTTTCTGGAAATAGCATACAAAATAATTAAAAAACTAAATTTGACATCAGGGTGGACTAGACCCTTTAAAATGAAGGGTGATGTTTGAAGCAAGAAAAGACGTGAACAATACAGATAGCATGAATCACACGATGTTAATAAACACACAATGAGACATGTGCAGGTAAGGGGGTAGTAATGGTCAAGTTTACCAAGCTTTTATCCATGCAGTGTCCTTCTCCCATGACCATGGGTCCACATTCTCATTTGATTTATGGGCGCATGGGCGGTGTTTCGCCGAGCTCTTTGTGATTTACGCACGACCTTTGACCTGTACTTTGGCGCCAAATCAGATTCTTAATGATTTTGATTCCTATCAACTAAAGTTGAAATCTGATCTATGTAGATTACAATTCTTGTCGTTTATAAGCGTCTGAATACCAAGTTTATAATTTGTCAAATTTGATTAGGATCCTAGGAAATTCACTACAACTTTGTTAAAACAGGAACAAATTGGGGTACATGCCATTAAACACAAGAAGAGGTCACCAGTCGTGCATAAAATCATATGTAACTTAGCACAGCTTGGTGAAACACTCTTCAGGAAGAATTCCTCTCAGCATGATAACATTTTTCAAATTGATCCAAATTCGCACCCAGTAAATACAGCAGCATAATTCTGTGATGATTATGGGGCGCTTGATTCATTACCACTCCTACCCCATGCCTTTAATGGGTGTGAGCCATGAAGCGAGGTACATGATATTGTGAATGAAAGGAGCGCACTAACTGCAACTGACCAATGACCAACTGACCAATGAAAAGAAATGACAATTGCACCGACAATATGGAAGCACAGCATCTACTTGTCAATATTAAACATGCACACATGTAAACAAACAAAAATTCCCCAAACCAGTGCCCTGTTGCGCAACACTTACCATTGATGGTAACTCTGCCATCAATGGTAACTATCATGGTAACATCGCTCAATAGCCAATCAAATCCGAGGTTTCCATAAAAGTTGCCATTGGTAGCAAAGTTACCATCAACGGTAAGGCCCAGAAAAGTCCCTGAGGTAGCAGGATATGCGTTTTTTTGCACTTGTTCCAATGACGTAAAATGTGATCACAATACAAATCAGAAGCAAAATGCTGAAAGGGAAAGTAATCGCGTAGGAAAATTATAATTTGTATTTGTTATTGTTCGTATAGCAGTCATGGAAGAAATAAAATGTATTACTTTTTATCATTTCATTGACATAACATTGATCCAGCTTATGGGTGTTTTTCTTTAAAAGATATGAGCATGTATCAATAGTAACGCAATACGAAATGTTCTCAGCCTTCTTTTTTTTCTCTCTCTTTCTTTTTCTTTCTCACTCACTCCCTCTTCATCTCTCTCTCTCTCTCTCTCTCTCTCTCCCCCTCTTGATCTCTCTCTCTCCCTCTTTATCTCTCTCTCTTTATCTCTCTCTCTTTATCTCTCTATCCCTCTTTATCTTTCTCTCCCTCTTTTTTCTCGCTCTCCCTCTTTCTCTCTCTCCCTCTTTATCTCTCTATCCCTCTTTATCTCTCTCTCTCCTTTTTCTCTCTCTCCCTATTTCTCTCTCTCCCTTTTTATCTCTATCTCCCTCTTTATCTCTGTCTTTCATTCTCCCCTCTCATTCTTTATCGCTCTCTATCTCTTCCCCCTCCCCCCCCCTCTCTCTCTCTCTCTCTCCTTCTCTCTCTCTCTCTCTCTCTCTCTCTCTCTCTCTCTCTCTCTCTCTCTCTCTCTCTCCCCATCTCTCTATAAGTGATACTTTCTTCATACTTACACAAATTGAGTACTGCTATCTCCTAATTGTCACTGATCCTGAGCCCTCCCATGGACATTTCTCCAAAGAATATTTCTTCTGAGTTAACCCGATAAATGTCCCTGTCACTCGTGTCTCCCGCCCCCTTCCCCCCTTCCTTGCACGCCTCTCCCTCCTGTAAGTCGGATCTCGCTCTTTCCTTCTTGTTATCTGACGAATCCACATCAGATAACACAACATCCATCTTCTCCTGCTTCCCATTAGCTCCCTCCCGCTCACCATCCCTCCTATCCTTTCCTCTCTTCCCTCGTGTCCTACTCTTACCCCGCTTATTCTCTTTATCTTCCTCTTTCTTCCCCCTTCCCTCGCCCCCTCCCTGCCCCCCTTCCGAGCCGTCCTCCCCGTCCCTTCCTCTCTTCTCCTCCGCCATGCCCCCTGCACCTGCCCTTGCACTCCCTTCTCTCGAACCACCTTGCCTCTTGCGCAAATTCCCTCTTCCTTTCCTGGAGTTCTGCCGATTCCGATGACAGTCCGGTTCTTTCCCGTTGGACATATTAGTTCTTCTCCCCCTCCCACTCATACTGGTTGGGGTGTAGGCCCCAATAAGACCCTTGTACTGCCTGGCTCTCCACGACTTAGGCCCTTGCGATGGATTCTTGCTGCAGTGAAAACCCTGATCACTTTTCTTTCCTCCACGTTTGACTTTTTTTCTGCTTTCAGCGGAATAATCCCCACTGGGGCCCACCTCCCCATTCGTTGCAGACTTCCGAGATAACTGGTGGATTTCTGGGCTCGCTTTGTCCCCGCCCCCACCTTGCTTCCGCCCCTCCCTATCCCTATCCTTCTCACTCTCACTCCCACTTCCACTAGATGAAGTGCTATCAAAGCTGCTCCCATAAGAAGCTTCACTCCCTCTGGACTCACTATGAGATGAGTTCACACAAGCCCGTCCCTCCCCTCGACCATTCCTTCCATCATGGCTATCCTCTGTACTACTGTCACTCCCACTGGAATGATCAGACTTGTGATCTCCACCTCTTAGCTCTGCTGCCCTCTCCCTCCCCTCCTCGTCACCCACGCAGCTGTCCCGTTCACCGCCTCTCCTTCCCCGTGTGTTAGTGTCCCCACGCCCCAATGATCCACTCTCCTCACCTTCCTCCTTCTCCTCATCGTCATCGCCTCCTGCTTGGGTCGATTCTTCTTTCTTCTGGTCGTCGTCCTCCTCCTCGGCTGGTTCGGTCTGGGTAGACATGCCTGCGTACTCCGTCTCGGGCTCCGGGGGCGGGACCACGGTGTCTGTCTGGACGTCCTTATAGCGCTGCCGCTCCCTCCGCGCTAGCTCTGCTTCCACCAGACATCTAGCAACAAATAACAATAATGCAGTGAATGCCCACTCAAGGGAGACACAAAATGTTTACAACAGGCTCCCTCCTATGTCTTTCACTTTCTTCCACTGGGATCTAGTGGCAAATAAGAACAATAATACAGTGGACGCCCACTCAAGGGAATCAAGAAATGATTACAACAGGCTGACTCCTTTGTCTCTCACTTTCCTCAACCAGATATCTACCAACAACTACCGTAAATTTCGGCGTACAAGACGCAACGGCGTAAAAGACGCACCCCCACTTTGAGCACGCAATTCAAAAAAAAAAAAATCGGGTCCGTATAAAGTTTCAACACATATAACACATGTATGGGACTATATACAGTCAACAACAAAATAGATGGCTTTGATAGCCTGACACAATTGATGTATCAGTAATACGATCTCAATCACATCACCAGCATACTAAACCGGAACTAAAAAAGCCCAAGGATTAGTATTTGTCCGCGAGACAACTCAAAGAAACCGCTGATCAAAAGGTTTAAACTAGAAAACTCCGTTTGATGGAGGCTGCCATTGATTCTGTTACCAGCTAGCTCTGGCCACAAGCTGGCGCTAGTACACAAAGATCGTTCTTTGTGTACTAGCGCCAGCTTGTGGCCAGAGCTAGCTGGTAACAGAATCAATGGCAGCCTCCATCAAACGGAGTTTTCTAGTTTAAACCTTTTGATCAGCGGTTTCTTTGAGTTGTCTCGCGGACAAATACTAATCCTTGGGCTTTTTTAGTTCCGGTTAAGTATGCTGGTGATGTGATTGAGATCGTATTACTGGTACATCAATTGTGTCAGGCTATCAAAGCCATCTATTGTGTTGTTGACTGTATAGAGTCCCATACATGTGTATACGTGTTGGTTTGAAAGACCCAATTTTTGCTAACGCCGTGTATAAGACGCAGCCGGACTTTGGCGAGATTTTCAAGGGTAAAAACATGCGTCTTATTCACCGAAAAATACGGTAATAACAATAATACAATGACTGCCCACTCAAGGGAATTAAGAAATGCTGACAACAGGCAACCTCCTTTGTCTATCACTTTCCTCCACCAGATATCTAGCAGCAAATGATAACAATATAGTGAACGCCGACTTAAGGGAATCAAGAAATGCTTACAACAGGCTGACTCCTTTGTCTCTCACTTTCCTTCACCAGATATCTAGCAGCAAATAATAACAATAATACAGTGAACGCCGACTCAAGGGAATCAAGAAATGCTTAGAACAGGCTACCTCCTTTGTCTCTCACTGTCCTTCACCAGATATCTAGCAGCAAATAATAACAATAATACAGTGAACGCCGACTCCAGGGAATCAAGAAATGCTTAGAACAGGCTACCTCCTTTGTCTCTCACTGTCCTTCACCAGATATCTAGCAGCAAATAATAACAATACAGTGAATGGCCATTCAAGGGAATCAAGAAATGCTTACAACAGGCCGACTCCTTTGTCTATCACTTTCCTCAACCAGATATCTACCAACAACTAATAACAATCATACAATGACTGCCCACTCAAGGGAATCAAGAAATGCTTCCAACAGGCTACCTCCTTTGTCTCTCACTTTCCTTCACCAGATATCTAGCAGCAAATAATAACAATTACAGTAAACGCCCACTCAAGGGAGACAGGAAATGCTTACGACAGTCCAACTCCTTTGATACCTGTTATGTATATCTATCTATCTATCTATCTATCTATCTATCTATATATATATATATATTATTTACTTATTTGAAATGATTGTATTCATCTGTAAACTGAATACTACAAGTTTCTGGAATTTCGTACTCAGTATGTTTTGCATCAATAAAGCCAAATTTGAATTAAAAACAGAGAGACTTACCGATAGCAAGGTGATGACCCGTGAACTCCGATGAATTTGAAATGACCTTTGGATCCTCCGAGCAGCGCTCCAGGCGTGTACTTATATTCACAGCACGCACTCAGCCTCAACACCTGCACGCGGTTCACAAAGAACGTCACGCTGAACGGGTAACCACGGTGACGCCGCGAAACAAAGATGAGGTCGTCTGCAGAAGAAGAGAAGGGGACAACATTCACGTCGTGTATACTGCCCTACTCTGACAAAAGGAAGCAAGTGACAAATCACTCAAATCTGGGTCCTGTATCACAAAGAATGAGTTGTTATCTAATGTATAGCAACTTTGCAATCGATTGTAACTTGCTATCTATTGCAACTTTCTGTATCACAAAGCCTGCTGCAATCAATTGTGACTTACAATTGATTGTAATATTAAATCATATAATATTGTTACAATATATTACTTACTCCCTTTCTCTGCGTGTCCCTGGAAGACGATGAGATTCTCCCCTCCACAGTGCTGCTGGTAAACCTGGATCTCATCTCGCTTGTCGTCCCGCTCATACTGGATCTTGAGGCCAGTGCCTCGGTACCGCACCGTCACATCACACATGGTCTGGAGCTGGGTGGCGTGTGGGTAGGCGGGCTCCTTGCGGTGTAAGGCAAGGGACCCCTGCACATAGCAAGTCATTTCAATTGGTCAATTTCATTTCAATAATTCAATCTCAAGTCAATCATTTCATTTTATTTGAATTGTTCAATCTCAAATCAATCATTTCATTTCATTTGAATTCACTAATTTGATTTCATTTGAATAACTCAATAATTTCATTTGAATAACTCAATCTCAATTCAATCATTTCATTGTATTTGAAAAATTCAATAATTCCATTTCAGGCCATTTATTTGATTTTAATTCAATTCTTTATTTCAATTTACCTCTATAATTCAATTTCAAGTTAAATCAACTCAATTCAAATCAGGTAATGAAGGAATAGCTAATAGGCAATGTGTTGGTATGCTTCATGCTCTGTAGGGCATTCATTCCAATTAAATTCAATTCAATTCAACATTTCAAAGTCAGGTTTTGTTCCCCCGTAATCCTTGAGAATCCTATCTGGTCACCTTGTTTGACCTTGGCCGGTATCCCCGGCCACTCTTGGACACCACGCCTCCAGACCTGGGTGACTTTTGAGCCTTTGACCTGGGTGCCGGGGGTCGCGGGGTCACGTCTGGTGAATACGGAGACAGGCCCTCCTTCTCATCTGGCTTCAGGTTGAGGGAGATTCGGTTCAGGATTTTGGGGTCCAGCTAATGGGGGTGGGGGTGCGCAAAGATGAAATCAGTTAAACACAGCGACAGTCAAGACGTATGCTACACTACAGCTCAAAGGAATTGGCATAGGGAATGGGAAGAAAGGGAAGGAGCCGCAGTTTTAAACCGCAGTATATTTTGTCCAGTTCAGCATGAAACACGATGCCTTTCAGGCTAAAGCATTGTTACCGTATTTTTCGGTGTATAAGACGCATGTTTCTTCCCTTGAAAATCACGCCAAAGTCCAGGTGCGTCTTATACACGGCGTTAGCAAAAATCAGGTCTTTCAAACCAACACGTATACACCTGTATGGGACTATGCATTGTGTGACATTAAAAAAAGTGGATGGCTTTGATAGCCCGATACAATTGTTGTACCGGTAATACGATCTCAATCACATCACCAGCATACTTAACTGGAACTAAAAAATCCCCAGGAGTAGTATTTGTCCACGAGACAACTCAAAGAAACCGCTGATCAAAAGGCTTAAACTAGAAAACTCCGTTTGATGGAGACTGCGATTGATTCTGTTATCAGCTCTGGCCACAAGCTGGCGCTAGTACACAAAGAACATAGAGCTACATTGAGACACTCTATGACAAAGAACGATCTTTGTGTACTAGCGCCAGCTTGTGGCCAGAGCTGATAATAGAATCAATCGCAGTCTCCATCAAACGGAGTTTTCTAGTTTAAGCCATTTGATCAGCGGTTTCTTTGAGTTGTCTCGCGGACAAATACTACTCCTGGGGCTTTTTTAGTTCGGGTTAAGTATGCTGGCGATGTGATTGAGATCGTATTACTGGTACATCAATTGTGTCCAGGCTATCAAAGCCATTTATTTTGTTGTTGACTGTATATATAGTCCCATACATGTGTATATGTGTTGAAACTTTATACGGACCCGATTTTTTTTTTTTTTTTCAAATTGCGTGCTTAAAGTCGGGATGCGTCTTATCCGCCGTTGCGTCTTGTACGCCGAAATTTACGGTATTCATGCTGAACTGGACAAAATATACTGCGGTTTAAAACTGCGGCTCCTTCCCTTTCTTCCCTTTCCCTATGCCAATTCCTTTGAGCTGTAGTGTAGCTCTTACAGCATGCTACGCTACTACCATGCAGGCCTTAACTCTTTGTGTGCCACGCGTAACTTTTCCACACACAACACACAAAATTCTCAGAGAGCAGCAGTTTCAGTAGCATACAAAGGGTTAAACAGTTGGTTAGCACAGCCAAGATACAGGTGGAATGGGACTCGATGGTTTAATGCTGACATCTGGTCTGGAGGAGCCACATTGTAGATTTGATTCTAATACATTTTGATATCATTGCAATGCATATGGGGTAAAACAGTTCTTTGTGGAAAATATTGATAGATCCGCTAACAGAAGGGGGGGGGGGCACTTCATGATTTTGCATCCTGAGGCGACATTTCACACTGAAACCTGGAAAATGAAACATTTTCGAGGAAAATCTATTTTTAGGTTTAAAGTTGCCCCCTTCTTGGCCGTTTGATAGATGACCCTGGTAAAATCACTGGCATTTAAACACTCTTAAATGCCCTGGCATGGTCACTGGCAATTAGAACGTTCTGAAAAAATGTGGTTCTCTTCTCACCTCTCGGAGAGCCGGTGAGTCGACTTCTCCGTTGCTACTGGTGTCCGACCTAGGGGAGTCTCGATGCACTGGGTAGCCATCCTGGTCCACATAGACAACACCCTGTGTACGGAGAGGAAATACAGGATCAATGTCACAAAGGTAACACACAGAGACATGACCTAAGCAGGCATTATTAGCCTTCCAGCAAAAGAGCAAAAAAAAATGTTGGAATATACTGGAAAATATCTCAATGATATAGTTTTTATGATACTTGTAAGAGACATGAAATCATAGAAACCACACAAAAGTCAGTAGACATAAATCTTAATTACATTGCTGTTTCTGACTTCCTCAATTCTGGGCTTACATGTGATAAACATGTCAATATTTTGCACATTTTACCGGCAAACAAAAAGTGTAAAATGAAATAAATGTTAAAAGGCACAATGTTCTATTGAGATACACATATACATGTAAATGTAGATGCTAGTTGACCTTGTTTTTGTACACTTTTGGAAGAATAGTGCGGAATCTAAACAGCTAGTGAGAAAAAATAAACAATTTTGTGGGGGATTCTTTTCAATCCAAACATTTTGAACTAAGTTCTGCATCAAACCCAAGAAGGAAAGACAATATTTTACAGGAGGGGCTCTTTGCATAGTCCCGGGGGCTCTTTTAGCAAGTTGGTGGCTAAAAGTCACCCTAAGCCCTAGTGCTATTTTTTTCCACTGCTACACAGTTTTGAGGCTAACATTCACATAAAGACCGTAAATTGTGATGATATATAGAGTACAGAAGTGTGAAGTTATGTAAGCATGTTGTAAAGACAATTGGTTCTAAACAATGTGGGTAGAGCAATCAGCAGTGATCATAGTGAGTACTCTCAATGGGAATGGCCGGGACTAGCCCACTCTAACAATGTTGAACCAGTAAAACTTCCTCATGAGGGGTATTTTATAGAATCAGAGACTTATGCACTGTAGAACCCGTTGCATAAAACGTACCATTAATGCTAACTCTGTCATAAATGTTAACTACCATGATGGTAACATTGCGTGACAGCCAATCAAATTCAAGGTTTCCAGAGAAGTTGCCATAAGTAGCACAGTCACCATCAATGGTAAGTTTTATGCAACAGGGCCGTGAAAACAATGGGTATAATGATACCACTTTGGGGCTTTACAGCAGCATAGTATGCACATGTATAGACTGACGTAAATGTACTTACAGCTCTTTTTGGGGAGGGGCGGTTGCGGGCGGGAGCGGTGGAGGGGCGACCAGCCCCCGGGGGCTGGGGCTGTCTGGGCTGGTTCATGTACGCAGACTTGGGTCTGGCGCCACCGCGGGGGGTCAGGTAAGGGGTGATGTCCTCGTCCCCCTTGCGCGCTCTGTCAAGCTGAGGGAGAAACAGACAGCACACAAAGGGTTAAGCTTTTCTGCACCATTGATGCACAGTTCTCCCTATCGCATATAGCTCTCCGAATCTGAACGCATGTGGTGCTCTAATTTTCATTTACCTTTAATTCTTGGGATATGAACTTCCGGTTCACGAACACAGTACTGCACGAACTATAGCCATCGACATCTTGCTTGTGTCTTTTCATTCTTTCATTAGTCCATTCACAATCAATGTTGAGGTAGGCAAAAACATCGCCGTGAGTGATTGGTGGTAATTTTTTCAAGTCCTTCGTCCATGTAACAACCCTTCCATGTTAATAATACAAGGTTTACGAGGGTCAAAATTAAAGATTCTGTGCGTTATTGCGTGAATTGAAAAGTACCAAACTCTTATCGGAAGTCTACGTCCCAAGAGCAATCGATCAGATATTGGTATCGCAAGGTGATATCGCTTGATATCGGCTACATATACGAAAGGGAGAATTGCACAATCCCACAGAGCAGCAGCTTTTCTGGTACATCAAGAATTAATTGCTTTCCTTATCCACAATAGAGTACCGAAGTGTGACGTCATTTGAGCACTATTGTCAAGACAACTGGCTCTAAACAATACGGGGAGAGCAAGCAACGGTGATCACAACGGGGACTGTAATTGGGAATGCCGGACACTAGCCCGGTAGACAATATTGGACAACAAATTAATCAAACCCAGAAGAGTCGAGAGCAATCGCTCCTGCGAACCAATTAACACTTTAGTGCTTGTGTGCGTTCACTCCTATGGTAGTTTTAGTGAATACTCGTGGGGCATTAAACTAATTAAGAAATTACTTAGTACATCTATTGTTTAAATGCACATCAACGCCTTAGCAACCCGAACTGCAAACAATATATGCTTTACTAATTATCAAGGCAGCATTCACAACATGTATCTAGGGATTATACTGCCAAGGATGAGTTAGCCTCCCTTCCAGGGTGTTTTTGTTTTTTGTCTAAACTCTACAACGAAGAGGTACATGCATGTGCATGTATGAATGACAAAGATACACTATGAACACGGTCTTTTGTTTTGTTTTGATAAAAGCAGAAATATGAAAGAAACATATTCTGGTCTAAACTATGCAATGAAGTCTGTCTTCTTCTACCCTGAAGTTGGTTTTGATAAAAGCCAAAATATGAAAAAAATACATTCTAGTGTAAACTATATAATGAAGAGGTAGATAGAGCCTATTACTCTTAGACTGTATAGTCACTCTATCATTCTGATCTTTTCTCAGACGGTCTTCGTCCACCCTGAAGTTAGGTTGGTTTTGATAAAAGCAGAAATATGAAAGAAACATACTGTACTGGGAAGGCAAAAAATCCTTCAAAATGTATTTGTTAGCAATTTTCTTGCCAATGGTCTTAAATTCATGTATTGTCTATTTTAGAAGCTTGCTGAAAGTTATTTGCCCTCAAATGATCCACATATGGAGTAATTAATGATTAATGATTAAATCCTCAAAATGTTCGGGTCAAACATTTTGAGGATTTGTGATTTAATCACTCATTACTCCAAATGTACATCATTTGAGGGCAAATAACTTTCAGCAAGCTTCTAAAATAGACAATACATGAATTTTAAGACCATTGGCAAGAAAATTGCTAACAATTACATTTTGACGGCTTTTTTGCCTTCCCATTACAGTATATGCCCTTTAACCCACTCTGTAAATGTCAAGATGCATGTATACAAATTAATGTACTGGGGGTGTTTCATCAAGCTGTTCTTAAGCCTTTCTTGTGCTAAACGTTAAAACAGGCATAAAGTGAGAGTTAATTTCCAACAATCCTCATCAAATTTGACAACCATAAACTTTGTATTCCGACGATTGTTTACAACAAGAATTTGAATCTTATTAACATTAGATTCAAACTTAAGCTGATGGGAATCAAAATCATTGATTGAGAATCTGATTTAGCACAAGAAAGGTTGACCAGTCATGCATAAAGCCATTCTTAGCTTTAGAACAGCTTGGTGTAACACGCCCCCTCTGCAAAAGTGCAAGCAGCAGCACATAAGGGGGTTGACACTTACCCTGACCCTACGGACCAGCTCCACCTTGGAAATCTCCTCCAACTTCTGCTTGATCTCAGACTGCCTCTGCCGCTCCAGATCCAGGGTCTTGTGGACGATGGCTTGTGCCATGAGGTCCCTGACATGGCGCCGGTGCTCCTTGCGGGCCATGTTGAGGCGGTAGGTGGACTCGGTGACCAGCTCGCCCCGGCGGGTGACCAGGCCGGCCCGGCGGAGGTGTTTCTTCATGCGGGTATTGTTGAAGTAGCCAACGAGGTGTTTGTCTTGGAGGCTACTGTAGGTGGCCAATGGCCTGAGATGTGGGAAGAGAGACGTATTAAGGTTTAAATGAAAGGTTTTATCAAAATCAAACATCGCATCGCAAAGGTTTGGTTCAATGTACTATTGTGGATTACAAAGTAAGCAAAACAAAATTGCCCAATACCCATGTTTAAACTGCATAGATTGATATGATATGATGTGATGTGGTTTTGAAATAAAATTTGCCTGATTCTTAATCATGTTTTAAAGTAGGAACATGGATATGATTACACTGATGAATAACCCTAATTGAAAAAAATGAACGTTTACAATATTGCTCAAATAGCTAAAGATACTCAATCAAAGCTTATTAAGAACAGGGCTTAGGCATTCTGGTTTATCTTTTGAATAAAAGAAAGTTATCTTCCAGGGAAGTCTTTGAAGTAACAGAAGAGATGTACTTGTCTCGAAGACTACAGTAGGTGGCCAGGGGTCTAAGATATGGGAAGAAAGAACTATAAAGTAGTGGGTTTAGACATTTTCTGTTAGATAGAAGAAGGTTATGTAAAGGCATGTCTTGTTGAAGTAGAAGATGCTTGCCTTGTTGGCTACATGACTGTACATGTACGTAGCCAGGGGCCTGAGAAGTTGAAACATAGATGCAGTGTATATATTTAAGGCATGGTTGTAAAAAAAATAAACAAATTCTATTAGCCTTATGAGAATGAAGTGTTGCTAAAGTATAAAGTACACCATTTAAGCAATGCAAACTTGTAGGCCCTACCTGTAGATAATTAATTCATGTAATTCCATAATTTAGTTACATTATAAGTAACACAAAGCAAGTAAATCTGACAGGAATGTGAATCTACATGTATCTGTTAGGCATTTCTGAGTAAAAAAAAGGAGATTTGCGTGTGCTGAGAGATCTCTTTCTAGTTAACATGTACGATAAACTGATCCAATGTACATTTTACATGTACTACACTGACATCGATTATAAGCACAAATAGAAAGTGGACCTTTCAGTGCGGGGTTGAGACGGGACGTGGAAGCGGCCATCCCATGATGCTTCACGCCTCAGTTTTCTCCGGACCTCTGTCCCCTGCACACTCTTTACTCTAGTGGTCACTCCTGGCTTGACCGTTCCCAGGGTTTTGATTGCACTGTCCACACCACTCTGTCGGCCATTGTGTTGCCCATTGCGCTTGTCATTGTGGCTGTCATTGTGACTGTCATTGACAGTGTCCTTGAGGTTGACCTTGTAGCTGTTATTGAGAATGTCATTGAGTCTTTCCTTGTGCCTGTCACTGTGTTGGGCAGTAGGCTGGTCATGTTGCTGGTCCTTGCGTTTGACACTGACCTTGACCTTGACCTTGTGTCTGTCTTTGTGCTTGTCTTTATGCTTGTCATTGAGCTTGTCATTGTGTTTGACGCTGGGCCTGAAGCTGTGCCGGTCATTGAGGATATCGTGGTAGCGGGCAGTACAGGTTGGGCAGTAGCGGTCACAGGCCGGTGGGCCGTATGGGTTGCGGTCACTCAAGGAGGACACGCGAACGATCCGGTCAACAGAGGGCAGACCCATGGTCAGACGATGGATCCACGGGTAGGAAAGTGGGATAAGGGAGCAAGCTTCCTGCAATACCTCAAAGCATCATATCCCACGAGATGCAACGATATCAACACTTTTTATCCATGACCTTCACGAGCTAAGCATCAATCCTTCAAAGAACATGTACACTGTGTGACTATAACTCTAATATCCAATATTATTCATTTGCACTGAGTTCAAGTACTGATGCGCAAGGATAGATTAGAGCTCAACTGTATTGACAATGAGCATCAAGACAATACTTGACCTATGGAATTACATGCATATATAATGTTTAGTGTCTGCACAGCAGTTTGCACACAGTACTCCTCCCAGCTTGCACAGTCAAAATCTGGAGTTATGAATGAAGACAATACATGCTGACAGAATCAAATGTCCTCCGCCAAGATAGTGAAAACACGGCCAGTCTCAGTGCACATCATACAGTTATGGCGAGTACACTCTAGTACCAAAAAGATGCGAGTTTGGAATCACACACAGCCTCTTTGGTAGATGTGAAAACAGCACCAGTCTAACTGTACATGTATGACCATACAGGTTAATGGCAAGTATGGAGAGCTGAAAATAGATGTGAGTTTGGGAGCAAACGTCCTCTTTGGTAGATGTGAAAATAGGGTGTGCAGCCTCAATTATAATGTAGTTGCGGAATTTACAGTTGAGCTAGGAATAATTCAAGTTGGAGATCGCTTGTCTGCTTTGGTAAATGAAGAAACAAAGTCTGCAGCCTCGATTATAATGCAGGTCCAGAGTTTACAGGAGAGGGCAAAATAATGCGTAGCTGTGGCTCATTTGTCCTCTTTGGTAGATGTGGAAATAGGGTCACCCACTACATGTATGTAGTTTTATCAAATGGTGGGTAGAGCTAGATCACGATGAATTCATTGCTCCAGCAAGATGATAGAGGACTCGAGACACACTAGACGGCATCAGTGTTGAGAGCTCTACTGCGGTGATATCCAGATCCCTCGAAACAAGAAGAAATCATTCCTTCTGACGGGTTTCCGTTGATTCACAATTCCACTTCAACACTGGTTTATATGTACACTGTCATCAACATGTCATACTCCATGCCGGTCCTTCATCAAAAAAAATCTGCACAGTCCAAGACGTCTACAAGTATACACAGAGGAACGGTTGTAAACATGCACATGACAGTATAAGGAGCATCATAGGGGAGAGAAAGCGCTGAAGAGAGAGGGGGGGGACACGCAAGCAGTGTACTTTCATTGAGTGCTGACCGTTCCTTCAAGTATGCAACACGTCAGGTCAAGCCTTCTACGCAGAAAATTATGCTTCGAAGGCAGCCATGAAGTATGTGCACTAGCTGCTGAAGAAGTTGGGAGAACCAGCAAAGCTGCACCAGAGATTAGAAAGCATAAATATAGATATACGAGAGGAGGGAGGAGAGAGGAGAGGTTGATGAGA
Source organism: Arbacia lixula (assembly GCA_963669155.1). Lineage (NCBI taxonomy): Eukaryota > Metazoa > Echinodermata > Echinoidea > Arbacioida > Arbaciidae > Arbacia > Arbacia lixula. The sequence continues at coordinate 16,647,027 of OZ022594.1, forward strand.
CCGCTGTGCACTGCTGCACTACACTGCAAGCATACTGGATTAGAAGTCCCCAATTCAACATGTGATGTGCATGTAGGAAGAGTACATGTATGTACACACTGTGCAGTGATTGCGCCAATTGAGTACACACACACACAGTGCAGACTGCATGTATTCCCAGGCAGCGATGGATGGTGGTTATTCCAATTGTACGTCATGCCGTGCAGGGACGGGGATGTAGAGCTTCCTTGAGATGATTTCTTCCTTTATCCCCTCCTCCTCCTCCTCCTACTGTCCTTCCTGATCCTGTCTTGGGGGCTCATTAGCGAGTAAAGAAGCCAAGCATTGTCAGACACGACATGTAGGAGACAAACAACTAATGAGCTGTGGCTAATTATGGATGTAAAATGAAAAGGATTCATCATTAATGGAGATGGAAGATTCTTCAGCATCTTACTTGCTATTTTCTCCTTCTATTTATATCTTGTCCTATTTCAATATTCAATTTCTCTTTGTATTCCCATTTATGCAAGGAGAGAGACAATTACAGATCAGCTTCAGCTACATGACTTAAAAGGATGCTACATTCTAGTGTATATTTCTCTCCTCCTGTATTGTTCTTTCCCATTTGTTGTCTACATGTATATATCTCATATTTACTCTTTGTCTCTCCACAAGTCTCATTAACTAGTCTCTTCCCATCCTTTATGTCTCTCTACCTAATTATCTGTCTTTACCTTTTTCTTCACCATGCTCTCTTCCTCTTCCCCCTCCCTCTCTCTCTCTCCCTCCCTTTCTCTCTCTCTCTCTCTCTCTCTCTCTCTCTCTCTCTCTCTCTCCTACATGTACTCTGTATTTTCAAGACAAGCATGACACGATACAAGCAGAAAAGCAATGGATGAACTTCAGCTTTAAATATAACATTCAGGACTGTAAATGCAACCATTTTGTTTTTGTTTCTCTCTCTCTCTCTCTCTCTCTCTGTGTTTCACTCTTACTCCCTTCCTCCATCTCTCTTTCCTTTTCAAGACAACTTAAATTTTATCATCTCCACTTATACATTTCACACATCCCCCCCCCACACACACACACACACACTCTCTCTCCTTCTCTCTCTCTCTCTCTCTCTCTCTCTCCCTCCATTTCTCTGTCTCTCCTTTTCAAAACAACTTAACTCTGCTTTCTCAGTTTATACATTTCAATCTCTCTCTTTCTCCCCCCCCCCCCCTTCCCTCTCTCTCCCTTTCTCTTCCTCTGTCCCTACCTTTCTCTCTCTCTTTCTATCTCCCTCCCTCTCTCTCTTTCCCTCCCTCCCTCTCCTTCAAAAAAAGTATCTATCTTCCTTTCTCCCTTTCCATTTTGAATGCCATATCCTTCAGCATCCTGTATTTTGCCAACATGGATGAACATGTTTGCAAGCATTTTTTCCATACTTGTGTGTATACAAAACAACCATTACAAAACACAGCATGTATGCAGGTCTTCTCTGGGGAAATTAATTAATACCAAAGTACATGTATACTGGACTTTACAGGCTCCTCAATGCGGTTCTCATGTTGAGTTGTTTACTAAATTTGATACAAGGCTGTGGTACATGTAATGAAAAGAAACCTTAAATGTTTTCTCTTGTCCTTCATTTATATGTTTTCTTTTGCTTTCTCCTCCTTCATCATCTTCTTCTGTTTTTCTTGCCCAGTGTACATGTAAAATGTACATGTGTATGTGCTTGAACACTTTTATACTTATTATTACACACATCAGCCACTTTTTCCATACACTAAAACCTTGTATTAATTATCGTTCCAGAGGTTTGCTTGCTGGCATGCAATATTGTTAGCATATTAGCAGTTTTGAGTGCATTATTGTTACAATATTCAACTCTCGCCATGACAATTGCGCATGGGTTTTATTGCGCACCCGCATTTTTTAACATGCACGAGGCAGATTTGATACAGGTGAGTAAACCCCTGTTTCTCTTTTTCTTTTTGTTTTGTTTAAACTGAACCCATTGCTGGTGTCGCAGAAAGTGATTTGTACATGTATGTATAATAATAATAATATTGGATTTCTCTCATGGTATATCAGATATATTGCATTCATCAGTATGAATATTGCACTCGTTTTCGACTGATGAATGCAATATATCTGATATATTACTCAAGTGCATCCAATATTATATAAATATAATCCACTAACACCACATCTGTTCCTGCTTGTTTGACTTTTAAATTCGCAGTCAATAGGCAGAACAATGCTGAGGTTTACATACATGTAAATGTACGAACATAACTCTTTTCATAATTAAAAGAAACCTTTTGTATTGTACAGTGTACCTGGAGATACATTGTACATGTTTAGGAGTGCACTGCCCAGCATTATCGCAATCTATTGCAGTAAAATGCAATCAGCTGTTTGTACAGTGATTGACTGTACATAATATAACAATTGGTAGTCAATTTCAATCAGGCTATGTTGTACATTTTTAGAAGTGTTAAATGCATGTACATGCATGTACCTGTCCTACAATGTACATGTAGTATGTTTAAGGGGAAATATAAAAAGATCTCTATTTATTCATCAATCCAGTATAGGAACAGGTATCCAATATGACTCTTTCAATCATTCGCACAAAGTACTAAGTCAATTCAAAGTGCTGTTCAACTATGTGTACATTACGGTATTTCACACTACACAGTGAGATATATAAAACAGCTAACCAAACACTGGTCAGCACAAATGAGTACCGTATACAATATGCAAACTAGATAAGTAACCTAGAAAAGTTAATTCAGCATGAAATTTCACACATCGGAGGACTACTGATCTACTGAACAAATAAGCGCGCGGGGTAAGGACACACATGTAGCTGCTACGGTTGTCATGACGCATATTGGGCTGCCATGGCAACAATATTTATTGATTGCACAGGTCTCTGTCTGCTTTAATAATCTCTGTCTTTCTATTCTGTTCTGTTCTCTCTCTCTCTCTCTCTCTCTCTCTCTCTCTCTCTCTCTATATATATATATATATATATATATATATCTTCTCCTTTTCCCCCTCTTTTTCTGTCTTTTAATCATTTTCCATTTCTCTCTCCCCTTCTCTCACTATCTCTCCTTCCCTCTCTCACATCCAGGAGAAATTTCATCAGGGAAGTAGAAAACCTTTCAATAAGCAAAGAGTAAATTCACAGATCCTTCTTTCATTCCTTATAAAGTCATAAAGCAGATTTGTGCCTCAAAGTTTCAATTTCCAAACATGATTAGGTAAATAAGAAGGAAATCTGACTTTTTTGCATCATTCATTAATAGATAAAAATAGATTTCATATCTAATCAAGAATTTACTACATGGAGACTTAGAGATTGCATCACAGGTGACTGTACAGTGTACTGTAGTACCAAAAATCGCTGTGCGTTCCATTGCCGGGACCTGAAGGGGGTGGGAAGGTGGGGGGGGGGGGGGGGGGGACCACATAATGCCCCCATCCCCAGTAAAAGAAAGACTCCTCCTTCCAACACCCACCCATGCCCATTTTTTCCATGCAAATATGAGAAAATCAGATTACACTGACATCCATGCTGAATACACATGTAAGTTTAGAGAAAGCCATTTATTTAATTACTGTGATTCACAAATGAAATTTTTAGTTCATAGACAAGTTGGGTACATTTGGAGTAATCTGTGTAGACTGTGCACTGCCATTTTCTGCATACACTACAGCTCAAAGGAATTGGCATAGGGAAAGGGAAAGGGAAGAAAGGGAAGGAGCCGCAGTTTTAAACTGTGGTATATTTTGTCCAGTTCAGCATGAAACACGATGCTTATAATAAACCTAAAAAGCATCATGTTTCATGCTGAACTGGACAAAATATACTGCAGTTTAAAACTGAGGCTCCTTCCATTTCTTCACTTTCCCTTTCCCTATGCTAATTCCTTTGAGCTGGAGTGTACATGTTTGTAAAAATCTTCTCAAAATCTACTGATCGCTATAAATTTGTTTAAAGTCAGTTTCCAGCTCTATTGTAATTTCTTACAATGTATACAGTATATTCTTCCATTTTCTGTGGTAAAAAAAAAATAGATAAAATATTGGCCTACAAAGTGGAAACCCTATCTTTCAACAACACATTATATGACTCTTGATGAGATCAATGCTGTTATGAAGGACATTTGTGCGACCAGCTTTAAGTTCCACAAACCGAAACCACCATAACATGCCACGTACTGCCGATATTCCATACTACATTGTTCATGTAGCCTAATAAACATGAAATAACTAGTGCAATTTCAAACATGACACGGCATGCTCTCAGCAAAAGAAAGCAAATAGTCTATCTTTGATCAGCTGTTCACACACAATGTACACATTACAGGGAAAAAAATTAATTCAAAAGTTTGGGGGGGGGTCTACTTTTCTAGCACATTGGCCAAATTGGCTACAATTTTACATTGTGTCCATAGGAATTTTGGGGGCTCTTTTAAGCATTTTGGGGGCGTTATCACCCCGTGCCGCTGTGTACTTTTTTTCCCTGACACATTACACTGTACATGCACTATGCACACACAGTTTATCAAAGAAACATCTTAATACGGTCCACATCTTTTACAACTCATTTTTACAGCAATGATCAACAAGTATGCAACTGTGTGCATAATACATTGAACTCTTTCATGACATAGGCATAATTTAGAGTAAAACTGATCAGTGTCTGATATTCAAATTGGCAACACTTTTTTTTGTAAGATTTTTAGCCTCAAGCGGAGCGTACAAGGCATTAAACATCAGAAACATATAATTTAGAGTAATAATTGTACCAGTTAGAAGAGCGAATACATGATTAAATACTTTTGAGCACATTGCCACTTTGAAGATTTAGTCATCATATCCAACAACAAAAATGACTTAATAGGCCCTTCTGAGGGTAGTTTTATATGCAATACAGTGATGATATACTGTAGCAGATCAATGCAAAGACAGCTAGGGTAGCCCTTGTGTAGGTCGAAAAATTTTGTTAAAAAAAAACACATAAAAACGGAAGAAGCTACAAAGACGTTCCTTCCTAATGATAGAACTGAATCTGATTTTGAGTGGAATTACAATATCGATTACTTCATGTACACAACAGCTCAAAGGAATTGGGATAGGGAAAGGGAAAGGGAAGAAAGGGGAGGAGCCACAGTTTTAAACCATGGTATATTTTGTCCATTTCAGCCTGAAACATAATGCTTTAAGCATCATGTTTCATGCTGAACTGGACAAAATATACTGCGGTTTACCACTGATTCCTTTCCTTTCTTCCCTTTCCCTTTCCCTATGCCGATCCCTTTGATTGGTCTGATTGGTCAAATTTATGTCAGACTCAAACAGATTGAAAATGTCTGCAATAAACGTGTGATTGGCAGAAAGTAGGTCTTTAATTTTCACCTTATTTGGTGGCATCTTAGTCCTAGAATTTATAAATATTTAATATCGATCTAATTTTGATTGAATTAGATTTGTTGCATCATAGCTTGAAAGATGTTAAAATTTTAGACGAAGTAGCTATGATAATCTCAAAATACATTTTCCCATAGACTATCCACTAATCGGGTAACTTTCTACTCAAGCATTGAACTTGTACGGTGTAGAAGATCGCCAATGCGCGTGTGGTGTGCATATACCGTCTCTATTCGGGGGTAAGTCCAAAAATGTAATTTCGATTAAAGAATGCCCCGAATGAGACGGCTATTCCTGTCTACACACCATTCTGCTTTTTCTGGATCTTATCGAAGCGTGCATCCTTATATAGTTCTAATGCCTAATGGCTGGAAGTGAAGCCTTCAGGTTTTGCCTTCTGAAAGTGATGAGCATAAAATAAAGCAACAGAAGGTGCAGCAATTGCAAAGGTTTACGGACTAGAGTCGAGATTTAACTTAGAGTCAAGTTGACTTGAGTCAAGACCAAGTTAACTAAGGAATATCTATCAATTTTCTACTTGTTTCTGCTACTCACCCTGAATCAACGTGCGACATCTTGACAGCTGTGCTTGGTGGACTCCAGTCAAAATATCTCTTCTATATTTAACCAGCTACTAGTAATTTAGTTTGAGTGAGATTGTCTGCACTCTCACTGTGTGTCCCAACGTTAGTCACTTGTATTGTACTATTTCAGCTCCGTGTGAAGTTCTTTTTTTTTTTCGCTGTCGATTCCAAGTCACTTGTGCTCAGCTCAGCAACAGAACACTTCTTGCAATATCAATTAGTCTATATCATCTTGGTGCACGGCAGCATATTAACGCTGATGATCAACATCTAATGTTCCGGTTAAACGTCAAACTGATAGACACGGCTGTCTACAGACAGAGTTATCAATTTGTTATAATCTGCATGTCGATAAAGCAATCTACGTGGATTAGATACGGAGTACACCTGTCTGTACATCACAGCATTACGCGACCGGCCAATCAATTATTACCGTACCCGTGCATGCATTTGCGAACGGCGTGTACACTCGAGCCAGTTATTGTACACGTTAGCGGTCGTTATGGCAATAGGGCGTGTGTTTGGTAGAGGGTATACCTTGGTAGAGCGAGAGACAGGAATATGTTTACATATGGTAGCCGTAAAACGAAAAGTGAGACGGCTGGACTTTCAATATACATGTACATGTGAAACACAATTTGTTCGCGTTACTGACTGAAATCAATTAATAATTTCAATGAAAACATTGAATTAAGTTTTTAATAGACCAACAGTAACAAAAGGTAAATAACTTGTGTTTTTTTTAATGAAAACAATATAAATATAACGCAAACATTTCAATTTGGCTTCAGTCGCAATTTTAATTTTCAGTCGATCTATTCATATATTAAGTTTTAGTATGCAAAATTTAACATCATTATGATAAATTATGATTTACAGGGCACGCGCGTAAGTATGAAAATATGATTATGTAGCCTATATGGACCTGCAAACTGCACACAAATTATTTATTAAAAAAAACATCAGTTATGTTCAGAATGAGCCCAATATGGATGACCAACACGATTTTTTATATAGTTCAGTCAAGTTTTATTCTCACTCATCTTCTTCAAACAAAAAATACATTAAAATACTAACAGTCAATTAACAATGGAAAAAACAATAGACTTGTCATCGACAGAAATGATAGACATTACCAATGATTTATATGAATACATTTTCGAAAGGGAATGGAGGAAGTACTAAGAATTCAAACCAGCCTTGCTTCAATATATTACTTTTTTTTATTCAAGCAAATTGCGAAAAAAAAAATAGGTTATAACCAGTTTCTTTTAGCCATTATAGCTATATATGAACATGATTTTTTTTTAGATAGATACATTACATAGTCATTGCGCACATAATTATTCTTGCAAAATTGTTATCAGTTTAACTCATCGTATATGTAAATGTTCTCGAATACAATCATTAATTTCAAAATAAATAGAAAAGACAATCTAAGCAATCATAAAAAGGGAAACAAATCACGCTAAAATTTATTTGCACATCATTAGTATAGACTGATTGATTTCTCACTTTCAAAGAATCCTTTTGCAAAATTGCTTTAGATATCGGTTACAGTTCGATATTCCGAAGGTTCGTTTATTCCGAAGGTTCGTAATTCCGAAATGCGTAAATTGCCTATATATACCTCGATCTCGTTAGTCCGAAAACGAAAAAGGGTCCGTTAATCCGAAAATTTGTCACGTAACGTTCGGAATAACGAGTGCTTCCCTAAATATCATACTACATTAATGCTGAAAGGTTCATTGTTTATCAAAAATAAAGCAGTACGTTTCATTTGTGAGCACCTCGTGTAATATGAAAATGCACATTGCTGTTCAAAGATGACATCGATGTCGAAACGGTGGTGGCACACCATTTAATCAAGAGAAAATTTAAATACCACTTTCACACTTTAATCTATGTTATGATGTTTTGGAAATTGAGGGTGAACTACTGAACAGATGATTTGTACTGCTTTGTGTAACTTAGCAATCTTTTCAAGAATTAAAGGACATAATAAGTACAATGTGAGAGATATGCAAATTAACTGTGACGTATAAGTCATGAAGAGGAACTAGGCCTTTATATATGCACCTAGAACTCAAATACAGCATTTACTTTGTAGTTTGGCTTTTTTTTTACTCTTGTAGTTTGGTTTTTATGACGCATATATCCTTCCTATCATATATGCATAGTGAAGATTTTATTTTATTCATGTTTTTATTCTTAAAATCCTAAAGAATCACTACATACAAATTACTTGCATAAATATTAAATAAACGAACGAAAAAAATAGTTGGGGAAAAATCATTCATCTTTTGCACTATCGTACTATCACAAAACTTACAATAACAACATTTATCGCTAAGATTGTAATGTTCAGTATAATTTTGTCAGAGCAAGGGTTTACAAGGACTAGATTCTATGAACAATTTTAGAAGCACAGACACACACAAAAAAAATACAAACAAAATGAGAGAGTCAATATATTATATGCCCATAAAAGTCACTTTCGATATTGTTTATCCCGACGAAAGTTTTTAGACATACTTTTTAGACAATATTATATGGTGTTAAGCCTTTGCATGCCATTCAAAATGCTGCTCAATGGGATATGTGTGCATTACGTGTGCAAAAATGCACTCATGTCGCATACACTCTCAAAACATTTTTAAGTGCAGTGCATAGCGCTATATTCTAGCTAGCGGCCTATGTATTTCTTGATCCTTGCTTCTCCTTGGCTTATTTCATGTCACATGTTCAAAACTTTTAACCAACTGTCGAACGGCGGGAATTTCTACATTTCATTAACCAACATGCAGAACGATCTTTATAACAAACCCCATTTTTAACCGACCATGTCACTTTGACCAACCGCTGGTGATTTATTTTAACCAACCAGTTTTAATACATGAACATTTTACCAATGTTTTGAGAGTGTAAGAGGTTAACATAACTTTGTACATTACATTTATCTCTTTGCGTAGCATTGCTCTTCTATGGGATTAATAATGTATTAAAAATGTGTAAAATGTTACAGTTGGCACACAATCTCCCTTAGTTCATGTAACTCGCAAAATAAACAACAGCGTTCAAAGTCCAAAGGTATGAAGATATTCTATTCAACGATGACCTTGCCAGCATAGTCTGTCAATCATCATTTAACATTAATCTGCTGCTATGCTGTGAATCATTAACTGCGTAGAAGCGGGTCCAGGGAGAGAGAGAGAGAGAGAGAGAGAGAGAGAGAGAGAGAGAGAGAGAGAGAGAGAGAGAGAGAAAGGGGGGGGGGGGAGAGAGCTCAGTGAGGCATGCCTCATTTTGTTTCTTGCCATTCGATTATGCATTTTATCTGAAGTTAACATGTAGAACTGAATTACTACTGTATATGCTAAGGGGACACATCCTTCCCCCCCCCCCCCCCCCTACAACCTTCCTTCACTTGTTAGCTCAGCTCCCTCAAATTCTGATACATTTCTTCTCCCCTTTTTTGCAGGTAGAATGTGCAATAAAGAATATACTTTGTAAAGAAGTACGTTGTTAACCAAACAAACACAACTTGTGTGAAACATGCCAATCATATGAACACATCCCATACAAAAGTAAATACTGAAGAAGTTTATTTACCTCATGTATTTGTATGTATTCATGCTATTGTATATCATTGTAAATATGTTGAACTCTCATACCCCGAGAGGGGGTCAAAAGAGTTAATAAAATCTTATCTTATCTTATCAAGGTGGTCAATGAAACTTTACATCGATGCATAGAGTCCTTATTGCCCGAGGCATAAACAAGTATTTTATAGATTCTACAAGAAATTGGCTACATTATTTTTATATTTTGTTGAACGTATCAGCTATTAATACCGCTTTAGCTGAGATAGGGGTTTCTATAGTTTTGAAAAATTTAATGAAACATTTTCGTGTATCATATCATATAATATAAATTTTGTGATCGACGTGATGATCAATTTTAATTCATTCCTAAAATTCATTCATTCATATGCATGTATGCACACGGGTCACCTGACATTTTAGTGCTGTGATGATCGATTCACTAACAATCGATTACAACGTTAACGCTGCATTCTAACCTATTCTTTGACGGTCACTCATTATAATATCTTGAAAGACAAGTATATAGAGCAATGGAAAAATACCTTGATGTAAATATATTTATTCCGAATTTAAAAATACAAACAAAAATATAAAAATCCTTATATTTGGCTAACAAAGACAAATGTATGTGTATTAATTGTTAAAACGCTTAATGCGACTAGGCAACGCTGTCAACGCAACGCATAAACACGATCTCATTTTCACGTAGCTTCATATAGGCGACTCGATCGCGTGCAACGTACCATGAAAATACGGTACACACAGTTTTGTATCACGACTTCATCAATCGTTTATGCTGTTTATTTTTAAAGCCACGGGCTGGCCTACACAGCTAGAAAAGTGCACTTGTATTTTTTAAAGCTGTGTTTTGGTTTTGTATCTGTAGGCTTTTGCAGTTTTGCCTTGGGTTTGGCTAGGGACTAGGGTTGCCTAGCTTGGCACCGCCTAATTTTGTAGGCTTCATTCAATCAATTTGACTGCCGGTGGGGCAGGCTGGAAGATTAGCACGGTGCCGGTGGCAGTGGCAGTGCCTTGCAATTGCACTTGGTGTGGTGTGCGCGGTTGTGAGTCAAGAATCAAAAGCAGAAAGCCTGAAAACAAGCGGAAGGAGACGCCAAATTTGTCACTAATTTGTGAGACGTAGCCAGGAAATATCTTCAAAATGGGTGACAAAGTAAGTTAGAACAAATACTAAAATAGATTAGACATTACAAGTAGGCTAACTCATGTATTTTCCATTCATTTCGTCATTTTGGTTTGTTCTGAATTTTGCCATTGTTGGCTCTTATTTGGATTTGTCTTGGGCCTGCAATGGGCAAGTTGGGCATTATTATTGCTCTGATGAAATATTGCATCCCAATGTGATAATATGTGATAATTTCAGTCTAAAGCAACACACTCCGATCATGCAGCTTTACTGATGGCACCAAGTTTAGCTACAAAATATTTTTTCTCGTAACATTGGCTTAATTCATGTAAAAAGGAAACTAATCCCGAGGCTGAGTGGCAAAATTAATATTTGAATCGTATGATATCAGTTTCTTATTTCACAAAAGAACTACACTACACTACCGCTCAAACTAAAAGGAATTGGCATAAGGAAAGCTAGGGAAAGGGAAGAAAGGGAAGGACCCACAGTTTTAAAGTGCGGTATATTTTGTCCAGTTCAGCATGAAACGATGCTTTTTAGGCTAAAGCATCATGTTTTATGCTGAACTGGACAAAATAAACCGCGGATTAAATCTGCAGTTTCTTCCTTTTCCCTTTCCCGATGCCGATTCCTTTGAGCTGTATACATACAATTTTATCCTGTTGTACTGTTGTCTCGTTGCTATATTGAGTGTGTGATTTTATTTTTGTGAATGGGAAAATATGAGGAAAATATGTTTTTATCTTCAATGTCGTATTTTTTTTGTATTTTTCAGGGGAAGAATGACAGCATGAGCGTAAAAAGTGGCGGTGCCAGATTCCAGAATCGAAAGAAACTGAGTCAGAAAGAAATCAACGCTCTCCACCCAATGCAACGGAGCAAATACCTTGCAGTACGTATGACGACAGCATTGAACATCCTCTCAAAGGGATGAATATCTGTCTAATTACACATCCTTACTCTAACTCGTTACAGGGATAGTCTAGCCTGAAATCAAGTTGGTTTTAATAAAAAAAAATGGAAACATGAAAGAAACATATTAGTGAAGGTTTGATGAAAATCCCTTGAAAGAAAAGGAAGTTACAATTAAAATCTGAAGTGTTGATTGTGTGCCGTTACATGGGAGATGCTCTCCCATATGTTGTGTAAGTTTTTTAAAATGTTCTCAAAAGGATATGCCTCATTTTAGCTGTGCATTTGATACATCATTAGAAACACATTTTGACACACATACCTCTATAGAAAAATTCTTCTTCATCAGAAACAGAAAAAGAGCAATTTTATGGAATCATACAGCTAGTGCACAACATATGGGAGAGCACGTCGCACATGACATCACAAAATTAAGATAAATTATTATAACTTTCTTATCTTTTGACTGATTATCATCTAAACTTCACCGACATGGTTGAACTTGTTACATAAAAGGATGTACATGTACATAATTTGAAATGAATAAAGGAACAAAATCAATGAAACAGATCGGCAATTTAAAAACACAAAAAGATCTTTGATTTTCATTAGGAAGAATCGCATTTTTGAAAATATGTCACTAGCTTTTGTTCGACAGCGATGAACAGTGGCTTTCTTATTGTTCTTCTGTACCATAAGACAATACCCAAGACCCCAATGCGTTTTTTTACCCAGAGTACATACATTTCGCTGATCCCTGTCATACATTCCTTATCATACGTTTCCCACAGTATGAAGATCCACCGAAGGAGACAGCGGAAGCCATGGCCGGCTCCAAGAAACGAGTCCAAGACATCGGCAAGGCCCAGCACGAGCGATTCCTGGAAGAGAGTCGGGTAGATGAGGAGAAGGAGAAACACAGCCAGCTGATTGGTCAACTCAAGTGAGTTACAGCGTAGCTTACAGACACTGGGCCAATCTCAATCTGGGGTAGTATTCCGAAAGCTGTCATATTTGCCGTCTTATACACTCCCCCTCAAAGACCCGTATCCTGTAACTCTCAGAGTGCTGTCTTCAACTAGACAAATTTGATATAACCGTCTCATTACCAAACAATGTTAGTCAGCTGTAACCTAGTTTATCATCTATGAAGTTTGAGGTTTGAAGTTTATTTATTATTTCTGACGACCCCTTTCAAGGTATGAGAAAAACAGGAACTTGTACAGTACAATTTGTAATATACACATATGTTTTCTTTAGGAAAAAAAAAAAAGAAAGAAAAGAAAACAGTTTTGAAATACATGTACATGTACATGTAATAGTATTTGCAATATTTACCAGTATTCACAGAAGCAATGTATTACATTTTATAACATATGCCGATAAGAAATTTTGAATCAATTTATGTCTTAAATTTCGCCATTATGACTTTAATGAACTTAGCAATGCCCAGTTGAAGTAGAAATAATGATGAATAGAAATGATGCCCTTGCAGATATTTGTGAAGCCTCCGGAGTGTTTTAGACTCATGTTTTTTTTGTTTTTTTCTGGGCCCTGTTGCATAAATGTTAACTTTGCTACCAATGGCAATTTCTATGGAAACCTTGAATTTCATTGGTAGTCGAGCGATGTTATCATGGTAGTTAACATTAATGACAGAGTTACCATTATGGTAAATTTTATGCAATATGGGGCCCTGGACTTCGATTGTGGCCCAGGGAAGTAGATACTTTAACACTACAGGTGTAGAAGTCATGTCACATTCTTCTTTTGTTTTAATTTTCAGAGCTGCCGAGGCAAGAAACAGATTACGAGTCATGCGGTTGCGTTACCAGGCAAACCGGGTAAGGATCTGACTACTAGTATTGCTTTAAATGTTCTTTGAATGTTTCCATGGTGAGAGTGTACTAATAAATACTATTTAGAAAATAGTAAAACTTTTGGTAACACTATGTGGTTGTATTCTTTCGGATAATTGGCCCACTTATGGGGTGAAGAAGGAAAGGAAAGTGAAAAGTGAGAAAAGGAGAGGTGAATTTTTATATTTTATAACACTTACACAAGACTATTTGTAGCTTTAGTTTTCAGTTTTGCCTTGTTTAAAGAGTTCAACTGTTTACTGTGGGAACTGTGTATCCAGTTCGCAAAAGCCTTGTTTGCTTAATCTATTTTAAGCATTTTTTAATGATAACTTGATGATATTTATGACTGAAATTGACAACTTAAGATATTGACAGGTTGTAGTAAATTTTGCATGTGCGTTTTAGAAAGTTTTATTGTACAGGATACCTCTTTGAATTGACGCAATTATTGTTTTGTATGTTGATATACACTCCAGCTCAAAGGAATTGGCATAGAGAAAGGGAAAGGGAAGAAAGGGAAGGAGCCGCAGTTTTAAACGCTGTATATTTTGTCCAGTTCAGCATGAAGCACGATGCTAGCCTAAAAAGCATCATGTTTCATGCTGAACTGAATATACAGCGCTTTAAAACTGTGGATCCTTCCCTTTCTTCCCTTTCCCTTTCCCTATGCCAATTCCTTTGAGCTGTAGTGTACATACCCCCAAAAATGTGTTTCAAATTTGAAAGCTAAATTTATTAGTTTTGCTCTAAAAAACAAGACTTGGTCCTCAATGATCTATTATAAAAAGCATGACGCCAGGGCAGAACATCAAAGGAAGGTGGAGCCATCTCAGAAATAGTCTAGGATAAACACAAAGGCCACATGGAAATGAATGACATTGAGTTTCTGATCATCTTTCCCCCCTTTCATTTTTCTCTCTGTAGGCCCAAGAAGTGAAGCATCTAATATCTTGCCAACCCTCAGCCATCAAAGCGGTCAGGTTACAGGCTATGGTGCCGCTCGTCCCGGACCGAGCTAGTCCTGGGGATAACCTGGATAAGCTAGAGGTTAGTTGGAACTTCTTTGACTTACATCTATTGCTATCTATCAATCTTTATATCCATTTATGTATGAATTTGTCTCAATTGATAGCACCAGATTGCTAGCTACAGGTAGCTTTTACCAACCAAAGATATATATCAATATGTTCATCTCTCTATGCATCTATTTATGTTTAATTGTCTCTCGTTTAATCTGTATTTTTCTGTCAATCTGTCTATATTTATTCATCTGTCCATCTATATATGAATTTGCATTTTACAAATTGATAATTTTATTTGTGTGGATGTAACCAACTTTTTGGGAGGAGAACAAATTATATTTATTAGCTTTTTTGTATGTTTTTCTTGTTACTTCATTTACCATTACTGAAGATTGTTACTTTAATAACTTAATCGAAAGTGGATTGAATCCCCTTTAGAAAGGCGGTCTTTAAATGACTGGAAGATCAACTGTGTTCTGTTTTTGTTTTGCATCGCAGAGGGGCAGAGTGGAAAGCCTGCTAGAAGATGAGAAGGGGCTGACCATCAACCGAGACATGACGTGAGGTCAAACGCTGGACGTGTGCAAACCAGTCATGAAGTCAAAAGAACTCTGAACCTGTTGAAGATATTAAAAGCAAAGCAAAAGGAAAGAAAGTAGCCTTGGAGACGCAGCATTCTTTGCATCGGTGAGATGATCCATGGAGGGTGTGTTTAAAGGTGATATTCATAGAAAATCCAAAAATATGAAGATATTCATCTACAGAAAGCTTATAAGCCATACAATGAGCTCGGATGACATTCAAACAATATATCACTTTCCAAAAAGTGAAATTAGGGTGAAAACAATCACCGTATTCTCGGGGACAAATTTGACCTACTGTCATCCGAAACGGCCAATAGGGTCTGACGTAAGAAACGGGAGGCGTTATTGTGCATCACACATGCCAATCCGCAGCTTCTTTTCCGCCAGAAGCATCAGGCATTGTTAATGAAACTGTGATGGCAGTTGCTAGTGGATTAACAGGTGTGATACACAATGGTCATTGTGAAGCATATCCCGGCTGTGACGTACACACAACGCCACTTTCCCTTAGGCGATTTCGTAGGTCAGGAAGAGAGTCAATTTAGTGAAATTTGATTTTCATTAAACACATAACTGAACACTTTCATGGCATGTCAGCTGCATAAATTGCTTTAATAACTCATTCAATTATAAAATAAACTATATTTATTTGATTTTATTTCCTATGAATATCACCTTTAAACAAGGATGTTTGGGTGAAGTTTGTCAAGCATTTATCATTTTTCCCCAGCGATTTTTGAAATATTAGTGTAAATGGCCTTCAGTTTATAGAATCTAGCATTTGTCATTTCAATATAATGTATGGCTTTGTACGCCAATGATTTCTGTGTGGGAATCGAATGCTTGGATAACTTTTGGTGCTTCTAATTAACCTTGCACAGAATTGGGCAATGTCTTACCTAAAAGCGATGGTTGCGATTGGAAGTGCGTGATTGAAATGTACAGTGACACAACTAAATTTCCAGGATTTATTCAAATCAGCATCGTAAACGGACAGTCCGCCCTTAAGTAGGTTTTAATAAACGCAGAGACATGAAAATATATATTAGTGAAGATTTGATGAAAATCTGTCAAAGGATAAGAAAGTTACAATTATTTCAAGTTTATTTTTGTGACATCAAGTGCGAGATGCTCTCCCATATATGTTGTGTACTATGTTTTTTGAAAATGTTGATATTTCTCAAAAGGACATGCATCATTTGACACATCTATAGACACATGTTTATTCCCTAATCAAAAACAGAAAAAGATCAATTTACGGAATCATACAGTACACATATGGAAGAGTACCTCGCACGTCATGTAAGAAAAAATCAAAATTGTAAAAGATCATAATTTTCTTATCCTTTGATAGACTTTCGTCAAACCTTCACTAATATGTTTCTGTATCATTAAAGTTTGAAAAAAGAGAATGGGGTTTAACAGGAAGACTTAAAGTTACATTTTAGTGCTTCTTTTGTATTTTTTAATGTTCAAATCATGTAACATTTGCACATGTGTCCTTGTACATGTCTGCTCAGGTACACTGAATCTGATGATATGCATACCTGTCTGTTTGCTGTCAAGAAGAGAGTTTTAGATTGCCATGACTTTGACTACTGTAGAATCCACATGCCTTGTACTGCCATAATCTGACAAAAGGAAACAACTAACAAAAGAGACTTTTCTTGTAAAATGAACAAAATATGTTTGTCACTTGCATTGGCATCAGTGCAACACCGCATCATGTTAGATTGAATGTCTCGCAGCAAGATTAATATTTTGTGTCCAGATTTTGGCTGTATGTAGGGAACAATCTAAGAATACCAATAACCCAGATTTGAGTGATTTGTCACTTGCTTCCTTTTGTCAGAGAAAGGCAGTATAGTAACACCCAGGTGGGTGCGACACAGTTGCATATGATTCATATTCTATCGTTAAGAGCTTCTGCAGTAGTGGCAATCACTTTCAACATTCACGAGCCTTGTGGACAAAAACATATTGAAGAGTGGGTGTAGAATTAGAATGCGCTGAAATCTAGGGAATTTTGTACACAAGCCTACGGGAAGTGAATTATTTCTGTGGTAGCTTCAGAACATGTAGAGAAGAGTATCACTAAAATGTGCATAACAACATGCATAGTGGATGTTGTTGTACATGTACTTGAACTTTATTGGCCTAGCTTCCAGTATATATATTATTTGCAATATTTTGTACATATTTTATGTTTAAAGAGTATAAAGCTACATGTATTATGAAAGGTGTTGATATACCATGGATTGCCACCTACTGTTGTATGGTATGTACTAGGGTGTTTACAAACACATGTGTCAAATGTACACTAGGATCATAGCATGGCCAAAGGTCTTAGTGTAGAGGGGACGTCAACATTTCTCAGTTTGGGTATCGCCCCATCAGAAGAAGTGTAACATTCAGTACAAATGTGGTTAACAATTACAGCATCTACATGTTTATGTATCTGTGTGTAATACAATGTATATCGGTAATCATATTTCACTTTGATAATGTTCTTTGTGTGTGAACTATTACAATGACATCTTCCATGCGTGTGTGGAGGTAGATATATTATTTTTTTCACATACATTTGTCATATTTTGTAGAATGAATAACGTTTGTCATATTTTGTAGAATGAATAAAATACACTAAAAATGATTACAATGTACAACCTGGTTGATTGTTACGGAGTGAATAATCATCATAATTGCAGTTATAAGGCGCTTTATATGGGCGTTTCTAAGCGCGTTGGTTTTCTGTTTAAATAAAAACACTTTACTACATGTATTGGGATTACATGTACACTACAGCTCAAAGGAATCAGCATAGGGAAAGGGAAGGAGCCGCAGTTTTAAATCGCGGTATATTTTGTCCAGTTCAGCATGACACGCGATGCTTTAGCCTAAAATGCATCATGTTTCATGCTGAACTGGACAATACCGCGGTTTAAAACTGCAGCTCCTTCCCTTTCTTCCCTTTCCCTTTCCCTCTGCCAATTCCTTTGAGCTGGAGTGTACATACACTACACTATACATGTATATTGAGATACACAAGTGATATTATGCTTGCGTAACTGTGTAGGCATCCAGAAAAATTATAGTTGCCTGAAAAGGTGGGTTTTAAGAAGGATTTTAAATGACTTGATAGATGTGGCGTTCTGAATGTAGGGTTGGAGTTTGTTCCAAAGGGAGGGGGCAATGGATGAGAACGCTACGTCACCATAATGGGTTTTTGTGCGAGGTTTTTGAGAGAGGAAGATGAACAGAGAGGTCTCGCAGAAAAGGAGGAGCAAAGTGATACTAGGTGTTGAAGATATTTGGGGGCAAGATTGCGTGTGATTTTGTAAGTGGAAGAAGCCAATGAAATGATTGAGTGGAGACTAGGAGATATATAATCATGTTTCCTTCTAAGGGTGACTAATCTAACGGCTGAATTTTGGTTACGTTGGAGGAGGATATATGAGAAAGAGGGAGGCCAGCAAGGAGAGAGTAACAGAAGAAGTATCATTGCCCTTTAAAGACAGTCCGTCCCTTTTTCAGATCACCACAAAACCATCGAAACATTGGCAAAACATATAGAGAAGTGTTAGCAAGCTGTATATTCATAATTTGAAACTGATACGTAGTGTAAAATTCAAATAATGCACGTAAACAACGTCTGATTAATAGTCTTTACCTCAGGCTCTTAGCATTTTGTGTTGAAATATCTGCTTTATTGATTTATCTGTTTATTAAATTATAAAACGCATAATGAAAAAAATTGTTCTTCAGAAGGAATCATCTCCAAAGTTTGGTAATTACTCATAAAATTAGGATTTCACACATGCATAATAACCACATAGATGCTGTAACAAAGGTTATACTTTTTTCGTAGTACGAAAAAAGTCGGTTTGAAATTTAACGGTTGAAATTTTTACATATACAGAAAGCTTCAACATGCTATGTTCTTAGAAATGGTCTTGAATCAAACTTTCTTCAACTTACGATCGTGATAGACGATTCCAAATTTTAAGCTTGCAAAAGGGACGGACAATCTTTAAAGGGATAGTTCACCCTGAAATTATTTTTGTTTCAATGAAAGGAGACACACGCAAGAAACCTTTTAGTGAAGATTTGACAAAAAGCAGACAAAGGAAAAGAAAGTTATTTGATTTCGAAGTTTTGATTTTATGACGTCACATGCAAGGTGCTCTCCCATATGTTGTGTACAATTTTTTTTTCGAAAAATGTGCATTTTCTAACAACGATATGCATCCATTTCCTTGTGCATTTGATACATTATTAGAAGTATGTTTTTACACACAAAAAAATCATTCCCTTGTCAAAAACAGAAAAAAAAGCAATTTATCGACTTAGGGGAGAGCACCTCGCACGTGACGTCACAAAATCAAAACTTTAAAATCAAATAACTTTCTTTTCCTTTGACCGATGTTTGTCAAACCTTCAATAGTATGTTTCTTTAATCTGACTCTTTTTTATTGAAACCAAAATAATTTCAGGGTGAACTTCCCGTTTAAGCATATTTCTTTACTGAGCCCGTGTATATGCTGGCTGGGTTTTCTCCACTCTCGCGTCATCTGCTTAACAGACAATAATCAATATCATTACTTAAGTTGCTGGATAACATTATCAAGATAGTGATGAAAGCAATACAAAAGCAATCGAGAACATGACTTAAATGTTAATGGTAAAGTTACACTTTATTCAAAGAGCCAAGGTTGAAGACAATACAGAGGTTCAAAAGAGAAACAAAATAAGCCTGATGTTCAAACTATGAACTATCTTCACAAACGTACATAGAGAGAGTAATTGAAAAAAAGATAAATCGAGTTTAAAGCAAGAAAATAATTACTGACAAAGGGACTCGGCACTATAATAAAAACTCCTTCGAAATGCGAGGAAAAATATGCTCAAAATATGTTTTCAATCTGCAGATATAATCCCTTCACCAAGGCATGCTTCTAATACTCCATTGAGTTATATATACACATGAAATGATTTAAATCCCTCTACTAGTGCAGAAGATAGAACTAAAAAAGGATAACTGTAAAAGCAAAGTACAACTAATCAAGAATAGAAAAGGGAAGCAATATGACGATAGGAACTATCAATCATCATTAGGTCAATCAATGGTCTTCAGTACTAACCATGATATAAAACTGCATCTCCTGACTCATTTATGTTTCAACATTGTTCAGGCACGTTATGCATACACCGAAAATATATGAGGAAGAAAAGACCAAAAGAAAAAAAAAAAAGAAAAAAGAGAAGGAAATGGAGATGGAGAAAAAAAAAACGAGGGAAAGAAGTAAATGAAAATATACCTGAACAGTTATATACACATACAAGAAAATCTAACAAGACATTCAAAAATTGAAATTGGGAACTTTACAATTACTATTTGTTTACGAAGCCTGATTGCAGGAATCATTTTGGATACATGTACATTGTACTAATGTAGTTGATACGAACCTGCTTTACAGCAAAGAAAACTCAATAATGCATCAATATACCATGACCAGAATTAACATAATTTAACATTATTTGTGATAACAAATAATATCCACGCACATGAAGGCCCATGAGCCAAGAAATGACACAAATTATATTTATCAATAACTCACACCTCCTACCACATCACACTGTAGAAGAGTGCAATATGAATTAACTATTCCCTGCAATGGATGCAATACTTCTTATGTGGCGTTGATTGTCTTTCCCAGTGTTTGTTTACCAACTTGTTACCAGTTCACCTTGGTGAAATATCTTTTACAAATCAATTATTCAGACATTTACATTTGCATGCAAGAAATTAATACCAAAAATCCTTTTTTTTTAAGGACCTTTCCTATCATGGTCCTGCTTCAATCTAGCTATGCAAATTAATTCTCATAACATTTCTATCTACAAGTGCTCTTTTAAGTGGAAAACATTTCCCTTCAACGATGTTGGAAGTCTGTGCTACCACTTTGATTAAGCGACAGGCATGCAGTATAATAACATGCATTTGAATGTAGAAGTGCGCGAGTACAACAATACTAATATTACTATTGTAATGTATCACATACATATATGGAACCAAAGTCATATAAGTCATCAACACTTAAATTAAATACACAAGTTTGATCATGCAGATAAGATAATAATTCCTTTCATTCCAGTCTCTTTATTTCTCTCTACTAGAGTCTATAAATGTATCAAATAATTGCAAGTAGCTGTACACAGATTCCCGTGCAGAACCGTTTCCCGCAAACGTAAGCTGTACGGTTGATTTATCTCCATATAAAATAGTGTACAATGAATTGTCAATTCACCTTCAGCGCATATACTATAAACACTGCTGTTGCAACTGCAACGTCTTCATGTTCTGAAACCATTTTGAAGACAGGGAGGCCCATTTGCAAAAGTCATCATGGATTAGTAACAGAGCTACCAACATTGAAATTCAACAAGCAGAAAGATTTGGGGAAATTTCATCAGAAATCAGGGAGATGTCTATCAAATGCATACAACCTAATGATAATAATCTATAAAAAAAAAAATCAGGGAGATTTGGTGATGTGATGAAATCCAAAATATTTGTATAATTTCAGGCAGTCTCCTGCAAAATCAGGGCAGAGCTGTAGTAGTATACACTAATGATAACATGTATGAAATCTCACAGCCATAGCTTCGCAAACATTCTAAAGGAAAAGTGAAACACGATGTGAAAAAAGGCTACATGATCGTCCAAAACCTTCTTGAAATCTTACTGCTCGAAGTCAGTTTCCTGTTGTAATCTTATGAGGGAAACTCTGAAACAGTATTTTCTTCCATTTCCCATGTCTTTACAAAATGTTATTTATTCAACCAGCAAAAGGGCAACACTGTCTTCAGCCTTCTGTGTGAGTCGACATCTCGACCTTTCACCATTTGAAATGCTCTGTTTATGACATACAGTTTGTGTATCTGTTCCCAGGCTGCTCCACATGAAGAGGTTCTGATGATACCTTGCACATGAACGAAAAAGAACTGAGCAACATTTAATCCTCACTTCTGTTCGGCCAGCAATGTGATCATAATGAAGTGCTTCAAAGGTACCTTGCGATTATTTGAGGCATTTGTAATGCAGTGTCTACGCCTACCAAATAGCATGCCGTTTTGAACTTCTCCTGTATTACATTTATAAGGTCCAGACCACTGAGCTCTTATGGCACGATATCGTTTATAGAGGGCGCTGCGTTCAGCGACGGTCCCATCAGCCCCATCCCCAAGATACGTCAAACCTTGACAGTCGCCACCGCGCGTGCGATGTCAGAAGCAATCTTTGATTCGCTAGGGCGCAAGTACACACAATGAGTGATGTGTGCACATGTGTTTAAGCATGGCATCACAGCCATCCGACCAAACCTTGGTGTAGCTTGGTCAACTTTGTCGACTGGAGTTCAATCTGTTAATATATTACCAGTCCAACAAGCTTGTAACGTGCGCGAGCAATGTGTACAGGTTAACAAGTGCTTCGCAAAGCCTGTACACACCTCCAGTCCCCGTCGATACTGATGATCGTGCAGTTTTAACTCATTGCGTGCTATGGAGAAAAAAAATTGACGAGTAATACACACAAACCTCTAGAGAAGCATTTTATCTGGCACAGGGAGACTTTGCACAGCCCTATCACTGTTCCCCACCAACCAAAGTTTTACTAATTTAAAAACAAGACTCAATGCCTGAAAATACCTCTACACTGTATTAGTGAAACATTCTTTGGTAAAAAGAAAACAAATTTACGAAAAGTTTTGCCAGAGGCACAACTTAAGTTTTAACCCAATCTCTCAGAGATTCTGGTACTAGTTGAATGGAGAGGCTTATGTCAGCCATTGCCGTGTTTAACTTGTAAGTATACACACACGGCCAATTTCATGAAGAATTCTTCTCTGTCACTGGCAACAAAAACAGTTTGCAGTGACATTAATACAGCATTTCACTTTAAGAACAGAAAGAAATGGTATATACAATACACACAACAGGAAGGGCTCAAGATTTTGTAGCCAAAGATGAAAAAAAAAAAAAAAACTGGGCACTTTAGGTCATTGTTGGATTCACATCCTTTGTTACAATTTCTAGCTCTGCATCAATCCATCTCAAAGTCTTTGGACTGACTACTTATTTACATGGTGCATCACCAATTTAAATCTGCATTAATTTCTATATGGCTTCATCAACGAACCTGTTCTTTACTGAGTTCGAATACGTGCGGGGCTGGCCTGTCTCCGCTCGGATAATGCGCAGCGCAATTCCCTTCTAATCTCATATATCGACAATAGATAGCAAGCTATTCCCTTCTATTCCCTTCTAATCTCATATATCGACAATAGATAGCAAGCTATGAATTAACATCAAATTCCTTTATAGGGATGCAATTAAGCCAAACCTCTTTGGTTTCTGCAGTTCTATACGGCAAATTTTGACAATATTATTGAACCAGCGTTCACAAGGCCGAAACTTTGATCCGTGAACAACTGGTTAAGCAATTAAGTTATTAATTCGTCTATGAATTCATCTACTGGTTTTCATTTATATCTGATACTTGGACACTACTTAAGCCATAACAATGTTTGCTTAAATGAATTCGGGATTGACTAAGTCATTTAATGGAAAGAAAGGACGAGGGCGACCATGAACTCATTGGATAGACAACATTAAGGAGTGGATGAGGCTGAGTTATGGAGAATGTGTCAGAAGGGCACATGAGCGGGAAATGTGGCGGTCCATGGTAGCCAAACTGCTGAGAGCAGATAGCATTTGAAGAAGAAGTACGTGCACATATTTTCTTTACTATTACAACATAAGAACTATCCTTCATACTTATCAAGACATAGCAACATTTCCTCTAGCACAATATTCCTTGGTCTTCAAACTATCCATTTTTGCATAGAAAATTGGAGCCGTCCTTCTCTTGAATCACATACATTCTGATCACTCACTATTTTCATCTCAGATAAAATTAACATACCTAAGTCTGCATCTACCCTCTGTGCTTAATTACAAGGTATTTGGTCCAATATTTGGTCCAGCTTTATACCCCTCTTTCTGTCTCAAGATGGCCTGGACGTAC
The DNA here is from genome assembly GCA_963669155.1 of Arbacia lixula. Classification (NCBI taxonomy): domain Eukaryota; kingdom Metazoa; phylum Echinodermata; class Echinoidea; order Arbacioida; family Arbaciidae; genus Arbacia; species Arbacia lixula. Next base: position 16,671,252 of record OZ022594.1, read on the forward strand.
ACAACATTGTTAAATTTAAAGATAGTGTGTCCCTCTTGCATTTTCAGAACAAAAAAAGTTGTGTAAATACCACAGTAAATGGAAGAAAAATACTGTTTAAGAACATTCCTTCGAATAAAGCAACTCAAAGACTTTGCATGGGTTTCTATTCAACTGCGATGTGTGCTAATTGCTGTCTCAGCCTCTTGGCTAGAAGAAATATGGAGGATTTGGATGACCTGCCAGAAATCTCAACATCTAGATATCGCTATATTTCCTGCTCAAAATCAGTTTCCAGCTCTATTATTGGAAAGGAAGTCTTCTTACAGTATTTTCATCCATTTTCCATGTTTTTTACAACATTTTATTGTTTTGACTGGCAAAAGGGCTATCTTGTCTTTAATGTATATGAAGGAAATGTCTAATGAAATGAAATAACATGGGGGTGAAGCTGCAGACCTTTTAAACCAATCTCTATTGCTTGTGCAAGGTTTTGGATGCATTCATAAAACAACTTTTAGTTTCAGGTGCGTTAAGTGGCAAAAGTCTTCTATTCTATTGACCAGGAATCAACTTTAAATTTCATTTTCTAGAAGATTATTCTTATCGATAAAACAAATAGTAAGTGTAAATGAAAAGCCAATATAATCCAAAAAGCAAATATACATGCTTGTATGATTCAAGTATTATTCTTCTTCACCAAAAATAAAATGTCCAATATCATGTTCATCATAATTCGATAAAAGTTGTTATACTGTAGGCGATCTATCAAAATGAGTCTTAACAGTGAAAATGATCTGTTTCTAAAGAGGTGGAAAAAATACCCCCAAACTCTAGGCGCATAATTTTACATGCAGTAACCATATAACCATTGCTTGAATTAGACCTTATGCAAAAACATCACTCGACTCCATCTTTGATAGTTGTCATGGCAATTAATGCATAAAAGTCTGTTGCATTCTAGTGAATGAGCCCTCCTGAATTACAACACATGCATATGAGAAGGACTATACATATAAACCAGTTTTGAGAAACTTAGCTACATGAATAAACAAAATGTACAACATGCAAATCCACACAAACTTAATATTGTACGATTTTTGCAGTTTTTGCAGTACATTCAATGTACAATAAGATCAAATTCAAAGGAAGAAATCTTGTTTTTTGGTGTGCATCAATCACCTATGGTAGTTATGCAGTCTTTTCCAAACAAGAAGATATTTCATTTTTTTTTTTTCTCCTATCTGTCATTCATAATTCAAATAATCTTTGACACTCAAATAAAGCCATGACATGCCCTCATAATACTGACAAATACTTCAAGAAACATCAAGATAAGAAAGGGTTCAAAATACTAAGATAAAACATTTAACTCCACTCCCCAGTATACTAACATTCAAACACCGTGTATTGACAAAATCAACACACATCTGAGAACAAAGATGTGAAAGTAAGAAAACTTTCAAAACTTTAGCGTCAGCAATAAAAGAGGTCAAAAGTAAATAAAGGATAAATTTTAAACAACATTGGCAAAGAAGTACAACACCCACGTTTCAAATGAGAAGAGAAAAGAGAATGGCAATAAACTTTTGACTGCTTTTCTTATAATCTATAAGTCCTATTAAACTTGAAAATTCACGTTTAACAGAAGGCTCACCTACAAGAACGGAAGCAAATATGTGTGACCTTGGAAACGGCGTGCTAGATACTTGGCAAGGTTTGCCGAGAGAAAAAGAGAAACAAAGAAAAACAAATTCTTTGATGGTGAGCGACAAATAAATGGTGATGAAGACGACGAGGATGACGACGAGAATGACGACAAGATGAGGCCTTGTTTATTTCTTCTTTGCTTTGCTCCTGGCCCGGATGCTTCCATTCTCAGAGTGGGGGGAGTCCGATAGCGCATTGACTGTGAGGGTGTCGGAGTGCTCGCCACTGTCACCTGCTCGAACTGCGGGCAAATGAAGAACAAAACACTGTAATAACCCATTGTATCCAAACAAAGTGACCCTACAGTGTATATGGCATTTCTACACTTTGTTTGAAATAAGAGTCATGTGGGATTTTGTATACAGAATACACCAAACTTTTCACAGACTGACTTTGGATACAGGTACACCATACGCAGCCCATGATGATCAATAATAAATTAACAGTACTTATAAGAACTGTTTACAGTGCATTGCTATCAAAATTAGCTTCAATTAGCTTCAATTAAAATAGCAAACAAGATAACATACGCGATTATACTTGCATATGAATTTTAGAAGCCTCTGACATCCTTTTAGTAATAACAAAACAAAAATAAGCATGCGAAACATTCCACAAGCTGTGGGACATTTTTCAAATTATATTTTTCTCTTCATGCTACATTCACTTATCATCATCAGATTTGGGGTAAATGGGAAGAAGGAGAGAGAAGGAAAGAGAAGTGGGGAGAAGGGAGAGAAGAGGGGAAAGAGGGATGAGAAGGGGGAGGGGGAAATTAAGGGAGAGAAAGAGAGGTTTGAGTAGGAAAAGGAGGTTACCTTCTTCCTTCTTCTTCTTATCTTTAGGCTTGATCGGAGCCGCTTTGCGTTGAGTCTTCGCAATAGCCTGCTGAGCCTCGCGACGACGACGGAGCTGAAACATGAGGAAGTTAAAGATGAGCCAGGCCTGGAAAAGGCACACTGCAGCCAGTATCGTCAATCTACAACACAAACAATCACAGAAAAAAAAAACATTGCATAGATTACAGAGGAGCCAGCATGGAAAAGGCATAGTTCAATCAGATATAGAATCAGAAAGAACGATACAAAAGAATTGGGAGAAAAAGGTTGCATATTTCTTCCAGAAAATAGATGGTATATATAAAGTGTGAAGAAAAATTATATTTATGGACATGAAACGAATATGTCCGAAGAGAAGACAGCAGAGCGTGATGTGAAAGGTAAGTAAACTGCAAAGTTGGAAATAAGGGTTAAAAAAAAAAATTATGGTCACTCTCACTGTTTTGTGGCCTGCAGTCTTAGGGAATGCTCAGGATTTCTACAGAACATCACTCAAGCAAGGGACACATTGGTTTGACAATAACGAGACCAGTTGTCTTGATGACACGCTCATGCAAGACCGCACTCAATTCTCCCTATCGCATATAGCCGATATCCAGCGATATCACCTCGCGATACCGATATCTGATCGATTGCTCTTGGAACATATACTTCCGGTAAGAGTTTGTTGTCGGCGCAAAGTGATCTAGAAATCGCTTTTTTTGGATGAATTAATCAGTGAACAATTTATCTAGGGTTAAGGTTATGGTCAGGGTTAGGTATAGAATTAGGTTTAGGGTTAGGGTAAGGGTCAGGGTTAGCTTTAGAGTTCAAATTCATAAAATTAGTGGGAAACCGTGGTCCCTATTGTACGGGATGTACGTGGACCGGAAGTTCATATCCCAAGAATTAAAGGTAAAATAATTAGAGCGCCACACACGTTCAGATTCGAAGGGCTATATGCGATAGGGAGTATTTCAATTCAATTCATTTTCCATTTAAAAACAAAATAAAAAGTTTTCATGAACAATGAATTGAAATTATGACCAGAAAGCCGATAGCTTGAAAAGTGTGATGACCTTCATTTTTGCACAACCATGTTTTTCCCTATTGACGTTCCTTGTCCCATTGTTTTCCCCCCCCCCCCAAAAAAAAACAATACATCCTCAAGCAGACCCAGGAAATTCATTGAAAAAAGGAGAGGAGAAAATCAATAAAACCCTCCTCAAAAACAACACCACGGTCAGGTTCATTGTTAGAAGTTGATGATTCATGGCACGAATGTGAATTAGACCCTTTCATTGGAGTACCTTGACCAGGCTAAAATAATGCAACACACAGGGGGTTTACGAGTTAACATGAGGCTTTAATGCACATTATTAAAATATGTCTATAATACAAATGAGTGGAAGCAAGAAGAACTCTGGGTGTCAACTGGACCACCACCACCACATTACCGCCTCGCCCTGACCCCTCCTACAGGTTTATCTACCTTGACAATGGGGAGTTGAAGTTGCCGTTAGCGATGTCCAGTCCCTGTGTCTCCAGCCTGCCCAGGCCGAACCACACGGTCAAAGTGGTCAAGGAGATAGTGGTCAGTCGAACCAGCAGAAACAGGATCGCCCATAGAGTAAAACTGCAAGATCAAATGAAGTGATAAAGTCAGATGAGGGTCATTTCCACAGTATTGGATCAATTAAAGGAGCAGTCCACATTCATATAATATTCAGTACATACAGATAAATCAAAGATATATGTAAATTGTTTGTAGTAAAATCTGACAAGTCAAGGCTGTAATATATACAATGGGTGACCGTGATACTGTGATGTTACACACACATTATTTCTTGTGGCTCATTGATAGCAGTATGGTATGCCTGTATGTGTTCATGGTTTAAAGGGTCCCTGTCATCAAAATATATGTTGACTTCTGTTGATGCAACATAATATATACATAACAAAATCAATAACTGTTCAATGGGAATATGTGTCTGATATTCTAAAATAATTTTTCTATATTTTTTCTCAGCACTGATAAGCCCCTGCTCCAAAATATCCTCCAACTCAAGATTCCCCCTGTGACATCATCAACGGTAGAAATTAGCAGGATAATAGACATAATTTATGCACAAACTAAACATTGCAATGATTACCTGCAAGTGCTTATAATCACATTACATAGCTGGCACATTTCTGACATAAGGAAAGGATTATTCCCTCATGAAAGGTTGTTAGATGGTATTGTGTGAAGACATGTGATGCTCTTGTGGGCAGTCGACATACATTTTGATGACAGGGGACCTTTAATGTATGGTATTTCTGGCAAACTGTTGACAAATATGTGTGTGTTTACTTTAGTCCTTATAATAATAGAGTACCAAAAAGGTGTTGTCATATCCATTGTTAGGCAGGTTTCTGGTTCTAAACTACATCACTCAGGTGGCATTGTCTAGTGGGCTATAGAGTCGGGCACTCCTGCTGTATGCTCTACCCACATAGTATAGCACCAGTTGCCTTGACAACATGACAACATGCTGAAATGATGTCACACTTCAATACTCTACTGCATATTGTCAATCCAAGGTATGGGCACATCAATATATCATACAGGGGGATAGATCCTTTATTTTTTATTACCTTTGACATCACACCCTTGCCCATTAAAGACAGGGTGTCCCTTCTGCAGGTCATAGCAATTTTTTTTTTTTTTTTTTTTTTTTTTTTTTTGGGGGGGGGTAAAGAACAGGAAAATGGAAGAAGATACTGTATCAGAACTTCCCTCCCATTAATAGAACTAGAGACTGACTTAAAGCAAAATCATAGCGATCGCTAGATTTTGGGGAGGTTTTGGAGTGGTCGTCAAAAACCTATGACCTAGAGGCCAGAAACCGCTGTGCGCTATGGTCCGCACATCTCCGCTTCACAGTGCATGCGTTCAATGGGGAGCAATGCTCGCATCGCGGGCTCACAGGGACAATACGATTATGAATGTTAACTATGGTTTGAGCGTTTCAAACGTAAACAGGATAGTTTTTCACTTTTCCTGAAAATGTTTGTGAAGCTATGACATAAAGTTACCATTAGGGAATAATGCTAATTCCTATTGTTTCATGACTTTTGCAATGGGACACGCTATATTTACTGGACAACTGCTGTTTGTCTGGGAACTTACCAAGGAGCTGAAAGATCTGTCTTTTCACTGAAGTAAAGCAGTCTGGCAATGTGGAAGGTCAACTCGGCAACATAGTGAATCACAACACAAATCATGCCCAATCTGGTCAAACTAAAAACAGAACGGTGGCGGAAAACAAAAGAGAAGTCAATCAACAATACATTGACATTTATTTGTAACTTGTAATTTGTCAACAAGTAAATAAAAATATATAGAGAGAGACGGTCTATTCATCATAGAATATTCTTTTCATTATTCTTCCTTTTCTTCTTCTCTGCTGTCTCTCCTTCTCTAAACCACCACGAATTATCATTTTTTTTATCATTACAAATACAATTATGTAACATTTTGCCTTGACTGGTAAATGTTTTGTTGAAAAGGAGGTTATACTACAATGCAATTGGACATATTCCAATCAATCAACACACTTGATATCAGTGAATATTTCAATTTTGGGCAGTTTTTAAACCTGTGCTACTCATGAATTCACTTATATATTTATTTATATCAGTGAATATTTCAATATTTATTTTAATTTGGGGGGAATTTTTAAAACCTGTGCTACTCATGAATATTCAAATTACAAAACCATACAAACATACTTTCTTTTTGGACAAAAATCCATCAAAAGGACAACGTAGTTATTATTTTTTAAATCTTAATTTTGTGATGTCACTTGCGAGATACTCATTTATATAGTTGTGCACTAATTTCTTTGAAAAATTCCATTTTCTCTAAATGATGTATCCCATTGTACCTATACATTTGATGTATCATCAAAAAGCAAAAAAAGAATGGTAAACAGAATGATACAGCATTTAACAAATGGGAGAGTATCTTGCATGTGACTTTCGAGGTTCAAGGTTCTACAACACCATTATATGCTAGGAGGAAGATGACAGCAGGCCCACTTACTTTAGAAGATATGCAGCAAGCATGAAGAATAAATAGAAGGCAGAATATTGGATTCTACCAGCAATTTCCTCCTGCAGAGAATAAAATGACACAATTCAACTTTAAGGATGCAATGTCATGATTACTGCTGTTCAATGTACGCAACTTTATATATCAAATTTTAAACTGTGATTTTAAATCTTAACTATTAATGCCTAAAAAGTACATTTGTTCAATCAATGTTTCACATTCATTCGATTAAGAATCAGATGAGGCAGAAATGCACTAAATGTTAGTGTACAAATGAGGAAGTTCTTTTAAAAATGAGATGAAACTGGTTTAGACTCATAGTTTTGACTCATTTGTCATGTTTCCAGTGTTTCTGTTTCAGTCAAGTGATCATTGCTAGGCATGGCAGAAAAAACAACATGTAATTCACCTACATCAATCAACAGTGACACTGATCACAAATAGGTTCTAATTAATGACCTCCTACTGGAATTAATGTACATAATAAAGGGTTACTAAATTAGAACAAATAAGTTCCCACTAATCTATGTAAAATTATCTACTAAAAACGAATTTCACCTTCGCTTGCCGCAATAAAGTCTCACTTTGACAAAAATTTTAAAAAAAACGCACACCTCCAGTGACGTCAGAGGAGTCAAATACCATAAAAGACTCTGCTGTTAAACTTAGATTATACGGAAGTCAACAATAGACCATTTTCGTAATGCATTCACAACTTTCCCCCCTAATTGCGTAGTAACGCGTTATTGCATTCACCTGTATCTTGTCATTCAGATTCAATGGATGGAATGCACTTTGAATCTATTAGTTGTTGCTACTCAGACAAAACCTCGGACAAGCTTTGGGGTTCCCATTGGTAAGGCATTGTTTTCATGGCGTGAATATAATATTTTATTCACGCCGTTGGCATTTATGGCATTTTGACTTCTCTGACATCACTGGAGGCGTGTGTTTTTTCAAATGTTCGTCACAATGAGACTTTATTGCGGCAAACGAATGTGAAATTCGTTTTTGGTGGATAATTGTACATAGATTAGTAGGAACTTATTTTTCTAATTTAGTAACCCTATAAACAAATGTAATCGTGGTACCTACAGAGTTAAAGGGAATAAACTCTACTGGGAAGACAAAAAAAAACTTCAAAACGGTGACCGTGAGCAATCTTCTTGCCAATGGTCTTAAACTCATGTATTGTCCATTTCAGAAAATAGATGAAAGTGATTTGCCCTCAAATGATCCACATTTGGAATTATCAGTGATTACATCACAAATCCTCCATCTGTTCGGCCCGAACATTTTGAGGATTTGTGATTTTATCACTTATTACTCAAAAATCATTTGAGGGCACATCACTTTCATCAACTTTCTAAAAATGGACAATACATGAATTTAAGACCATTTAAGAAAGATTGCTCACGATCACCCTTTGAAGTTTTTTTGTCTTCCCAGTACAGCATATTCCCTTTAAACTTATTAATCTGTTCTTCACCAAGCCCTTTACGTTCTGTACTGTTGACATCCTTACTGGACCAGGGTTCATAAAGCCCAAAAAACTAACTGTGAGTAACGGGTAAAATCTAGCTGGAAACGAAAGATTCACTGCATCACACACATTGAGAAGCCAAAGCCATTGTGTGAAATCAGAAAGTTAGAATATAGCCCATTAAGAGGGTGCAATAATGATATATAATACTGGATGCCCTTGAGTGGTATACCAGATATATTGCATTCAGCTAAAGGGTTTACCTACCCATGTGTTGCTTCCCTTTGGCATCAAAGACTCTTCATCTTAAATTTTAGCACTTAATTTTCTTCTACAGAATACAAAGAAATTTCTGGAAGAAATGAACTCACCTTTTTGACTTTTTGAAAATATAATTCTGGGAAAGAGTGAATCCAGTAGGCAATCTATACACAAAGACAAAGACAAAATATGAATATGAATCATGTGACAAGTAAGAATAAATCACTCAATTAGAAACTGTATACAGTTCTTGTCTTAAATTCTTTTTGTATGAATAAGAGAGAATTTACTTGTGTGCATAAGGTTTGATCCAATCTTACAACAATCTTGAATTAAATAAAAACTCCCATAGACTTTTCCAACTTTAGCCATATTTCATTTGTTACCTCTCATGAGTTTGAAATGCGTGAAAAAGGATGAATTCTTAAAAAAAAAAAATAATTGAACAATTTAAATTTTAACAATTGGGATTTAATGAAATAAATTTTATTTTGGATTCATATGTTCTTTTTTAAGATCATGATTCCACCCTCCCAACCCGTATGTAAATACAGGCAAGAAACACATTAATATTACACAAAATATGTGCAAATATCACATCTCCCCCCCCCCCCCCAACAAAAATGTTAGGCAGAATGGGGAGGGGGGGGGGGGCTGTTGCTTACAATTATTGATGATGACTTTGCTACCAATGGTGACTTCTATGGACATCTTGAATTTGATTGCCTGTTAAGTGATGTTACCACTGATGACAGAGTTACCATTAATGGTATTAAAGTTTTATGCAACAGGTCCTTGCTTGTTCTTACCTGAATGATGAAGTAGAATTTGGTAATGGTATTAAAGCTTTATGCAACAGGTCCTTGCTTGTTCTTACCTGAATGATGAAGTAGAATTTGGTAATGGTATTAAAGTTTTATGCAACAGGTCCCTGCTTGTTCTTACCTGAATGATGATGTAGAATTTGGTAATGGTATTAAAGTTTTATGCAACAGGTCCCTGCTTGTTCTTACCTGAATGATGAAGTAGAATTTGGTAATGGTATTAAAGTTTTATGCAACAGGCTCCCTGCTTGTTCTTTACCTGAATGATGAAGTAGAATTTGGATCTGAATGAGAGCAGGGTATGCGGGTAGCCTTCCCAGAGGTGCGCCAGGTTCTGCGTAAAGCCCTCCTGCACAGAGCGAACAAACAGACAAGACATGCCACCAATGTCTCGTATAACATTAACTCAGAGATGCCAACCTCTTGACACAAAAAATCAGACTGAATATCCTCAAAAATCATATTTTTGAGTGAAAAATCAGATTTTCACGAAAACTCAACATGACCAGAGGCCTGTTGGCCCCAAGCCAGGAAAATGTTAGAAAAATGTTTTACTGGTAACAATGGGAAAGTGAAATGTTTGCTCTTTCATCTGATCTTCACTCTTTTCATCCCATACTGATTACAGTATTACCAATAATGGGAGACATCTTAGCTGTAAAGCAAATGTATAAGTGGCAACACATGCTATCACAATAGTATAAGAGCATCTATTTGGATCTTAGAATTAAGATCAGCGAAGTCACCTAAACCAGACCTGCCAACTTCTGGAGTTCAAAAACTGTATTCTTTAATCCAAAAAGTTGTATTTTACCAACAAAAAATGTATTAAAAAAAAACGGATCAATGTCTCTTACAGTTCCTACATCAGGCATTTTTTATGGAGCACTGGTTGAATATGCATGATTTTGTCATGACTGGTGTGCTCGATAAACCAATGAACATCCCCAAATTGCTAATGTGATATGCTGGTAGGATACTTTACAAAACAGAATGGGCATTTCGCCATTGAATATGGCACACACACACAAAATAAGATTTAAAAAAAAAAAAAATCGTACTGACGTATTCAGTTCTAAAGATCGTACTAAATGCGACTAAATCATACTGGTTGGCATGTCTGACATAAACCCCTCAAAAAAAGTAAGAACTTTAATTTTCATGACAAAATTTATACCAAAAAGAGTCATGCACCTATGTCTCATAACACATAAACCCCACAAAAAAGTACAAACTCTAATTACAATGGTAAAAAAAAAAAACTTGAAATGTTGACTTATAACAGACATGTCATGACATTGCACTTCAAAAAAGTCAGAGTTGAATAAACAGACAACTAAACCCCACAAAAAACTCCTGCAACTCAGGTTTGAGGGGTCATGTATTATTAGTAGCTCCATAATCCTATATAAATGTGGTATCGTAAGACAGCTTGACTATTCATCTTTACAATGAACTTGAACTTTCCCCTGGAAACTGCTGAAAATTGTCCACACCACTTCTCCTTTAAGGAGATTCTTAAACCCATTTTTATAAAAGAGTTTGCTGAATAAAAGCATTGTTTACAAAGGATCATGGTGTTGCTGATGCATTCTGGGATCATTATTTCTAACCTATCTAAGGAAACCTAGAGAGGGCTGTCCAATTTAATAACATTTTTAAAAAGGACGATAAAACCCCAAAACATGTTGATTTGAATAAAATCCGGGAAGACATATCAACCCTTGCCAAGTTTTCTTAAGCACAGATGATGCACTGTGCATTGTCTTGTCATGGTGTATGCCAAAGACCTCTGATGGGTTTGAACACAAGTGTCAAGGGAAAGTCCATAGCATATGATTGTAATCAAACAAATGGAGTTGCATCATCACTGCCACAATCATAATCATCATCATCATCATCATCATCATCATCATCATCATCATCATCATCACCCTTATCATCATCATCCTTATCATCATCATCATTATCATCATCATCACCCTTATCATCATCATCATCATCACCCTTATCATCATCATCATCATCATCACCCTTATCATCATCATCATTATCACCATCATCATCATCATCATCATCCTTATCATCATCATCATCATTATCATCATCATCACCCTTATCATCATCATCATCATCACCCTTATCATCATCATCATCATCATCACCCTTATCATCATTATCATCATCATCATTATCATCATCATCATCATCCTTATCATCATCATCATCATTATCATCATCATCACCCTTATCATCATCATCATCATCATCATCACCCTTATCATCATCATCATCATCACCCTTATCATCATCATCACCCTTATCATCATCATCATCATTATCATCATCATCACCCTTATCATCATCATCATCATCATCATCATCACCCTTATCATCATCATCATCATCACCCTTATCATCATCATCATCATCATCATCACCCTTATCATCATCATCATCATCATCACCCTTATCATCATCATCATCATCATCATTACCACCATCATCATCAATTTCATCAACTGTCATCATCACTCTCATCATCATTATCTTGGCAAATGACCTTTGACCTGTGACCGTACCTTCATCATGATGTCCATGCCCCAGATGATGGAGAAGAGGTAAAAAGTCACGAGTTGACCCGATTCATTGAACTTGGAGTGCTTAACTTTAGACAGGTGGAGTTTACGGTTCAATTTCTGAAGAAAGAACAAAAGCAGGAAGAAAACGAGGATGAAAGTAAATGCATGACGAACTGCGATGTCAGCACCTTAAAGGTCCCCTGTCATCAAAATTAAGCCTGGGTATACAATTTTGATGACAGGGGGACCTTAACCTTATTTTATCCCCCGCCTCATACAAAATGATTTTTGACCTTTGACCTATTACTGTATGAAAATTTATGAAATTTTGTGACTCATTTCCTGAGATATTGCGTAAACGAGATCCAGACGGACAACCTGACAGACGGACAGACAACCCAGAAACATAATGCCACATGGACACTTAATCATGTGGCAGAGGCATAAAAATATGGGGGAATACTCTCTCTCTCTCTCTTGGAAATGTGTCTTCATATGTATACCTGTAATATGCTCTATAAAATATCAAGTAGCCTGTAGAGGATATTTTCTGAATGTTAATAGCAGGGAAGAGTTTATGTCTTGAAATGTTAAGAACCGGATTCATTGTGACATTCCAATTCCCTGACATTTTAACAAAGCAATTTTACATCATCAGATCAATCAAAAATAGACAAAGAGTTCTAGGAAACGCAACCCACCATCTCGGCATTAATTTGCTAACGACTACCGCATGGAGATAAAAACTTAATATTGGCAGTATTTGAGCAAGCTGGTGATAACAGAAAATGCCACAAGATAAAATAATCTTTCTAATTTTTCTTTGAAAGGACTACCTACACATTCCCATTCGTGGATCAAATGGAGCTAAATACTGAATATTTGCAGTTTTCAGAGACATGCTGATCACAGATAATGTCAGAAAATAGCAAATCTTTATAATCTTTCTCTGAAAAGACTACAAGCACATTTCCATTCCAGGGATACATGGATTCATCCACTGATCTACATTAGTCATGTTTTTTTATATACATGTAAACATACATGCTTTCAACTATTGTAACTTTATCATTGATGACAATTGCCATAGAGACAGCAGTAAAGCTGAAAGCCCATGGGTTGCTACCATGGTAGTTACCATTAATGGTAAGTTACAACAACTGAAAATATGCAACGGGGTCCAGGAGAACAACTTTTTTGCACGGAGTTTCTTACTTTTTCACTCCTAGGCTTATACACAACAGCTTAACGGAATTGGCATAGGGAAAGGGAGAGGGAAGAAAGGGAAGGAGCCGCAGTTTTAAACCGCGGTATATTTTGTCCAGTTCACCTTAAAGCGCGAGTGCTTTAGCCTAAAAAGCATCATGTTTCATGCTGAACTGGACAAAGTATGTGATGTTATAAAGGTTTCAATGTTATATATAATCTTTTAATATCAAATTAAGGAAATCAATAAATGAACTTACATCCAAGATGTACTCCTGCACAACGGCATGGAGGACAATACTGATGAGGAAGTAGAAGATGATGCAGAAGGAATCTCTGACCCCATACAGGTATCGTGTCTCTTCCTCAGCCCCAGTCTCTCCTAAACACAAAAGCAGAAGGGCAGGGAAGTCAAAGAAAACCCTGATAACAACTTATAATATCAAAGTCTCTTCCTCAGCTCCAGTCTCTCCTAAACACAAAAGGAGAAGGGCAGGGAAGTCAAAGAAAACCCTGATAACAACTTACAAAATCAAAGTCTCTTCCTCAACCTCAATCTCTCCTAAACACAAAAGGAGAAGGGCAGGGAAGTCAAAGAAAACCCTGATAACAACTTACAAAATCAAAGTCTCTTCCTCAACCTCAATCTCTCCTAAACACAAAAGGAGAAGGGCAGGGAAGTCAAAGAAAACCCTGATAACAACTTATAAAATCAAAGTCTCTGCCTCAGCCCCAGTCTCTCCTAAACACAAAAGGAGAAGGGCACAGAAGTCAAAGAAAACCCTGATAACAACTTAGAAAATTACAAGTTACAAAATAAAAAGTGGAGGGAGGATAAAATCTCTTGAATCTGATTTGGGGCTTCTTTTTACTATCCCTACCCTTTAAAGGTGGCCCGTCCCTTTTACAAACATCTGCAAACTTCATGAAAGATGGCACATATTCAGCACATATCTGTGGGATACCAACTGTAATTTTTTTTTTAAGGTCAGAGGTACTATAACTCCCGTAGAATAAATGAAAATCTAGCTCGATTTCACTGAGATTTGACTATTTTCGTGATACGAAAAAAGAAAGCTCGATCAATTAGCGAAGATTAATTTCTCAAAACCAAATATTAAGATTTGTCGATTCCAGGGAAAGGTTACATAGCCATATAGTAGTCATAAGTTTGAAAAAAATAATTGTATTCTTATTAGTATGTCTGATATTTCTGAAAACTTTTTCTGATCTGTTTCTCAGATTTTTATGAAAGGTTTTAATATTTACCTTCGGTTGTGTTGCTGGTTATGTTGTATTGCATAATCACAAACATAGAGGCCACAGGCGTCGTCACCTGAAAGAACAAAGACGAAGATAGGCAAAGGTTAATTTCACTGAGCTACACAGCAGGTACAGTTGAGGCCAACAGTTTACATACACCCATGGAATTCAGTAAAATTTGTACATGCCAAACATCGTAAGACTTACTATCTTCAGAAATATAAATACTACTATGACGAATTTGAGATCATATGAAAGAGCATATTAACATCGTTTCATGGAAATATATCAATGTCAAATCTTTGATTTATATTACCTTTTCTACCATGATATGTCACCACTGAACAAAAAAGTGAAATCTGAAATGTTCGTGTTGAGAGGTAACTAGCACAAATATGAAATGTTTTTGCCAAGTTTTTATTTTTAATTTGTCTAAAACATGAAGATTTTTGGAGAAAAAATGACACCTAAATATTTTCAGCTTCTGATGACAAAGCAATGTGATGAAGGGGCATGACATGCTCATTTGTTTGATATCAAAATTGACATGATAGACAAATAGTTTATAAGATACAGAAAATTAAATGATGTTTGGCAAGTGTCAACTTTTCTTTGAATTTCCTGGGTGTATGTAAACTTCTGGCCTCAACTGTACAAGACATAAAATCCCATTTGCAAAAGTCATAAAATGTATGAAATCTCACTGCCACAGCATCATGAACATTTACATTAAAAGAGAAAAGTTATCCTTGTTTTTGTTTGAAATGCATCAACCATAGTCTACATTCATAATCATATTGTCCCTGTCAGCGCGCCATGCGGGCATGGCTTCCATTAAATGCATGCCCTGTGGAGCGGACCACAGCACACAGCAGTCTTCAGTCTCTAGGTTTCAGAAAACCTCCTCAAAATTTAGTGCACGCTAGTCAGTTTTCAGTTCTCTTTTTTTCGGGGGAGGAAACATCTGTTATCTGTTCCATTTTCTGTGATTTTTACCCCCCAAAAAATTCTGACCTGCAACAGGGACACCCTGTTTTTAAGCTGTTGGGGCTACTTTTCATCAACAGGCAAGTTTTACTAGCAACATACATTTGTATGCCAATATATTTCTAAATCGCATACTGACCAACCAAACAAGACTTTTATGTAAAATCAATCTAGCTGAAAAACATAACTGAAACAATAAGTTGTATTATTCCTGTTACTCAATACATAAAGAGATGGAGAAATGCACCCAAACAAGTACATAAGAATAAACAGCAGTGTGACTGTTGGCACATTCGCTTGTAGTATGATTATGGTCGACGAATCATGTCAGCCTGATTTGAAGAATGGTCATAAAAAATCTGTTCCTTTTACTGCCCTGCTTTAATTCTAATCAAAACTTTTTTTCAGCTTAATTTTTTTTTATTGGATATTTTGTGTTATCTTGTGCAATAGAGCGTTCCCAGAAGCAGCCATATTGGAGGACAAAACAATGATAAACAATAAAAAAAAAACAATAAAAACCTGTGCATCAGACCTTGAAAACAATGACTTTTCATGGTCTGATGCACAGGTTTTTATCGTTTGTCCTCCAATATGGCTGCTCCTGGGAATGCTCTATCTGTTACTTCTTTGTTTTTATGTTGAGAAAGCATGACTGTGGGTACACATACCCTCAAGAAATAGTGAAATACTCCTGTGGACCATAACCCATACACTATTCTATTGTATTGTGTCGTTTGTTTTGTTATCCATATTGTGGAATAAATAATGATAATACAAATATTTTTAGGGTCTTGTTCTCCCTTAAAATATCCCATTGAGATGAAAACTCCATATACATGTAGGATGAATCGTCCAGACAGAAAATGTCAGGTCTCTTGAAAGCTTTTTCATGGTTCACGAAGATAATGTGAGAGTCAGCAAACACAAGCTACACAACTTGGTATTTACTAAGTTGTTCTTTAAGGGCATATACTGGGAAGACAAAAAACTTTCAAAGGTTGATAGTGAGCAATCTTTTTGGCAATGGTCTTAAATTCATGTATTGCCCATTTTAGAAACTTGCTGAAAGTTATTTGCCCTCAAATGATCCACATTAGTTATTAGTGATTAAATCACAAATTCCCCTCATGTTCGGGCTGAACATTTGGAGAATTTCACTGATAATCATTAATTACTCCAAATGTGGATCAAGATGAATTTAATCCATGTTGCATTTTTTGTTATTATTGTTTTCGACCTAAAGTGGTTCAGAATTGCACGATGGCAGCTGCGATGCAAAGATTAAAGTTTATGCACATGCGCCAGTTGGCCCCTTTATATTATACGTTTTTGGAGCAGCCAAGATGGCACCCTCGACGGACCATATGTGACCTGTCACCACAAAACGACCAATAAGTCGCAATGGGAGCTTCCACGTAAACAGCTGCAACCCTAAAAATAGCTTGGTTGGGATGGAAAAGTCGATTTTGGGTTTTTGGTATTTTCTGAAAGTACAACTCTTGGTCTTCCATCTGTCAAAATTTGAGATTAAAATGATAAAAATTCTTGTTTTTAAAATGATAATTTTTTTCGGACATTGAAAAAAAAATGTCACTTTGCTGAGATTGCCCTTATCATAATCAAGCTCTCAAACAACTGAGCATAACTTAAAGAATGTTCAGTGTTAGACATTGAAACTTTGTAGTAGTGATGATTGATACCTTGTTAAAAATTGGGCCAAGTTTCAGCTCAAACCCACTGTTCCTTCATAGTGGTTGTTATGGGGTTTTAATTGCACCTTTTTGTGCCAAGGACAATGGCGCACGGTTCAGCACTCTTGAATGAACCCCTTTCTTTAGAGCCTGTAATCTCTGTTATCCAAATGATTAGTGCGTCTGACACCTTCACATTCTCTCTGTAATTTGAAAGGGTTAACTTCGTCCATACAAGTTGAGTTATATACCATTTTAAAGCTTAGAGTATAGGCTTCAAAGCTGCATCAAAAAAACAAAAACCAAAAAATCCGACTTATTGGTCGTTTTGTGGTGACAGGTCACATATTTGTTACAAAGATCATGATCATGTGTGAAGAGGAAATATGTAACGTTGCTTAACATTTTCAAACAATTTTATAGTTCAGGTATAGGCCTACATTCAATACATTTAGCCATTTATATGTGATAAATGTACTTGAAATGAGTAATTCATTTAAGTGCACGGGTATGCAAGGATATTGATGGCAAGCCCTCAGGATGCTCCCGCTGTGCGGAAGCAGTCCCGGGGCTAGTTCAACACAAATGTTCATGAAAAATTAATATGTCAAAATCTAAACAGCTAAAAATCATAATAAATGAACATCATTTAAAACATGTAAAAGCAGAGTTACAGTCAGTTAGATGTCAAGTAAAATAAAATATCTTGGACTTGTGCTCAGAAAGACCTAAACGTTACCTTCAAATAATAATACATTTAAGTTAGATTCAAAGGCCACTGACACTGACTGACAGATGGTGTATTTTTAATAACGAAGTATGAACAGTCAACAGGACTGACCTGAAACATAAGGCCGACAAGAATGACCATTGCAATACAAGAAACGATGTCAGCATGGTTCTGGATGATGAATTCATGACTGAAAATCGGGGGATTCTTGGTGCTGCCTGTTCGTCGACGAATCGCCATGGTTTACGAATAGGGAGAGAAAGTAGAATAGAATTTCGCCACGTCCTCGACTCCGCAAGAGCAAAGGCTGTCCACTTCATTCACTTGCATGCATGCACAACATGAACAATATGCATCGGATCGGATGCGGAATACGCGACCGTATGCCGGCCGTACAGGCTGTATAATTTTGTACACGTCGACTGTCCCAGCTACATGTAGCATGCACCAGCTACTGCATGCATTGGCTCGGCGTTACACATGTTCCCATTTCCGTCGACTCGGATCTCGCACAACGCGAGATCTCCCGAGGCCAGGCTTGGCTTGGACGAGGTCAACGTACAGTGTAGCAAAATCCATACTGTAGTATGTATACTGATTACTTTCTTGTTCTTGTGCTAAATTAGATTTTGTTCCTGTTTTAACTTGTAGTGGCAGTGAATTCCCTGCGGTGCTATATATATAATCAGATTTGAAGAAAAACATTATAGCCTTATCGTGAGACAAAAGAATACCACTTTAGCGATATTACTACCACGCGATGATCAACATCTTCCGCACTAAAAACATTATTGTAAATTTTGTATTCAGACGCTTGCTAACAACAAGAATTGGAATCAATGAAGACCAGATTTATGGTGGCACCCATAAGAACGGGTAACCAGTCGCGTGTACAGTCGTGGGTAACTTAATTAGACCATCTTGGTTAAACCATGGTGAAACAACCTCGAACCTCCAGCATTTCGTTTTTAAGTTGGAGGTGAACATTGAGCAAAGAACCGAGGAAAGGAAGGAGGGAAGAGGGGGAGGGGAAGAGGGGGGAGGGAGGGGGGTGGGGGGGTGATCGATGCGGGGAAACATCACTGAACTAATTTTTAGTTTAGTGGGAAACATGCCTAAAGGGACAGTTAACCCTGAAAATATGTTGGTTTTAACAAAACGCAGAAAAATTAAAGAAACATATTAATGAAGGTTTAATGAAAATCCGTCAAAGTATAAGAAAGTTAAGATTGTTAAAAGTTTCGTTTTTGTGACGTCGACATGCACACACATGTGCGAGATGCTCTCTCCCTCTCATAATGTACTTTTTTTTTTCTAAATGTCGATTTTCTTAAAAGGATATGCATCATTTTACCTGCGCATTAGAAACAGTTAGAATGCTTTTACAGACAAACCTCTTAAAAAAATACCCTTCATCAAAAACAGAAAAAGAGAAATTTATGGTATCATACAACATGCAACATAATTATGGGAGAGCACCTCTCACGTGACGTCACAAAATTACAATTTTGAAAGATCATAACTTTCTTATGATTCTTTCATGTTTCTGCTTTAACTGAAACCAACTTAATTTCAGGGTGGATTATCGCTTTAATCGCTAGAATGAAAACAGTTTTGATATGTATCGCCAAGCATTTCGGGTGATGAGACACGTTCATTCTTTAAATGCATCACATCGATTTTTAAAGGACCGAAATCGTTGTGTTTTGATAGCTTTGCTCCCAGGCTGTACGGGCATTTTCAATTCAAACTATTATAGTATTGGCTGGCTGCGGTAGATTCATCATTCTCAATTCCTTCTCCGGACGGAGGGAGACAATTTTTAATAGACCAGTTCGTAATTACACCATGGTTGGACAATCCACTGAATAAATACGACTAGACTGCTGACTGTGATTTTTTTCATGAAACTGTGTTGGGATATGGATGTAAAGACATTTTTACATTCTGCCCAGAACAAAAATAGAAGGAGGTGCAAATGGTGGAATATTCTTTCACTACCTTCTCAACAATGAATAGCTGTATATCTGCATGATAATTAGTTGAAATGTGGTTGACTATCTAATGAATTTCCATATTGCTCTTATGAGCAGTGCATTTAACCTGAGGTCATATTCTACCAACAACAATAATCTACCCATGCATGCACAGATTGCAAGAGTGACTAGTCTTGAGTACGAAACTCTTTTCTTTAAGTTTGAATTAGCCATGTCCAAAAGCCTAGAGTTTGGGGGATGTGTTCCATCATAGACCCTACCACGAATAGGTCCATGGTTCCATCTTGAAAGAGGGCAAGAGGTGGGGGGGGGGGGGGGGGTGCATCATGATGTTACTAGTATTCCATTATTGCAGTCCAGTTGGTGGCGTTCTTCAATCTCACGATGGATGCGACATTCATCCTGAAGGGGTGTGTGCTAGGTGTAAAAACAACTTTTGAGACTTTTGACAAAATGATGAAAAATGAATTACAACGCAGCATCACACATGTCAACCCACAACTTCTTTTCTGCCAGAAACATCATGCATTATCAATGATACTGTGATAACATTTGCTAGTGGATTGTCAGCATGTTACACAATGGTCATTGTTGTGTTTTGGATTGATTATTTATGATACACACACAATATGTTCAGGTCCAAACTTGTCCAAAAGTGAAAATCTCATTAAATATTCAAGGGATCATCACAAGAATAGTAATTTCAGAAACATCGCGAAAACTCCTTCATAAAAAATGACATCCCTTGACTTCATTGTTATTTCAGCTAGATCCGAGTTGCATTAAAAAAAAAAACTTTTTCAAAAGTGTCAAAAGTGTTTTTTTTTTCACACCTAGTAGTACTGCATTACTGCAGTCCAGTTGGTGGCGCTCTTCAATCTGACGGTGGATGCGACATTCACACTAAAGGAAAGCGGAAGTACATCACAAAAATAGAAGATGACTTTGTCTTCTATTTTGAAAGACCCCTCCCCCACCCCCACCCCCACCCCCTCCCCTTAAGCAAAATAGCATAACTTTTTATCGAATAGGTTTTGAGGAAAATAATTTGGCAGGATTGTTCCTTAACTTATTGACTAACTTCTGTGTGAAAATCACATTAATCCAATTAGTCATGCACGAGTGGACAAATTTTGAAGGAAAATATCACTTTTCAAATGTCACAAGGGTAATTGTTCATGCCGTTTTAACAAAACATTTTGGCTTTTCTTGTGATATATTTTTTAGTGTTTTCACTCAACCATGAAACGAAAATGACTTCTTATGTTTACCTAACAGGTCATGTTACATCTTTGTCAAAATATCGAGTTTTATTTTTTCACCTAAATAAAGGGTTTTTGAAAGTTTCAAACTCAGAAGGGATGAGTATTTGTTAACCGGTGCTCACTCAACCAGAGCAATGGGTTAAGTGTAGAGATACGTGTTAGTGAATCGAGAGATGGATAATTAACATTGAAAGGACATAAATTATGCACCAGAAATGGAATTCATCAAAAATTCATATGACACAACCCCAAAATTACCATTGCGACTCTTGAAAAGTGACATTTTTGCATTCAAAATTTGCCCACTCATGCATGACTAATTGGATTAATGTGACATTCAATGGTCCATAAGTTAAGGAACAATCCTGCCAAATTATTTTGCCCAAAATCTCTTCGATAAAAAGTTATGCGATTTTGCTGGGGGGGGGGGGGGGGGGCTTACTTCTTTTGTTGTGTTTATGTGATGTACATAGTGGCTGTGGCCTTTTTCCACTATACTCTACTCCTTGCATCAACCATCATGAACGGGTCCTGATTACGTTCAATTTCGAAACGATTTGACCATTTTGAGACGATTCCTTCCTCGTATCCTGAAATTTTACACAATGGGACCCCTGGTGATGAAAGAAGGGGGAGCACTCGTTATTCCGAAGGTTCGTTATTCCAAAGGTTCGTTAGTCCGAGAAATAAATAAGGTTCGTTATTCCGAAGGTTCGTTCGTCCGCAAAAGAAATAAGGCTCGTTTTTTCAGAAGGTTCGTTAATCCGTAAAAGAAATAAGGTTCGAACCTTATTAACGAACCGTCGGTAAAACGAACCTTCTTTCGTTTTCGGATTAACGAACCTTCGGAAAAACGTATCTAATTTCGTTTTCGGATTAACGAACCTTCGGAATAACGGACCCTATTTCATTTTCGGATTATTGAACCTTCGATATAACGAACATTCGGAATAAAGCCACAATTATGCTCGGATTGACGAACCCTTTTTCGTTTTCGGACTAACGAGCATCGAGGTATAGGCAGTTTACGTGCTTCGGAATATCGAACCTTCGGAATAACGAACCTTCGGAATAAACAAACCTTCGGAATATCGAACTGTAACCATGAAAGAATGGCACTCAGTTGAATCACGGGTGGATTATTCCACCTTTGATACACAAAACACCTTGAACAACATTTTATTTGGCACTCAATGGGTTAATAAGTTATTTGTACGTTGTTCGGAAAAGATATATAAAATGATACAGATATGAGATGAGAGACGAATACAAGTTCGAATAGACTGTTCATAATCGTCTTGCACAAAGGCACGTTTAATATTTCTATCATTTCCAAGAACCCTTTTTTCCACATCTACAAGTGACTCATTTGTAGACGCGAAGTGGCGGATTCGTGTCTTTTTAAGAAAACGGGGGATCTATCTATCTATCTATCTATCTATCTATCAACATATCTATCTATCTATCTATCTATCTATCTATCTATCTATCAATATATTATTCAATTAAAAATTATTCAATTTGTTTGTCTTCACCTAGAAATCAGCGCTAACGCAACCTATATTCTTCTTATATCTTTCTTTCTCGCTCAACCTCTCTCTCTCTCTCTCTCTCTCTCCTAAAATCTACTGTACATTCACATGCACATACACAAGTGAAATTGAAATGTTGATGCCATGCATGATATCTCAAAAAGTACAAGGTGCAATAAATGTTATTAATTCATTCATTTTATTTCAAAATCTCCATCAAAATATATTCAGAAGTAGAAATCAATATACAATCAAGGCAGTTATATATAAAACTAGAAAATGTTTAGCACATAAAATACATCTATATAAAAACATGTTTGATTTTACAAGCTATAATACTTTTATGTGACTCCATCAAAAATATGAACTCGTTGGTCTGCGTTCAGAACAGAGGTTTAAAGCAAACAGTGTACTAAACCAGGACTAACTTTACGGAACTTGATGGGATGCCATAATTAATTTTTGTCCTCACAATCTCTATGGTTTATTGAGTTGGTCCACATTTTAATTACAGCGAATAATGCAAATTACCCACTGTTGTGATTCTGTGATGAAAATCAAGGAATTTGTGACAGCATCAGATGATTTATTTTGCATTCCATAAAGTTAGTCTCTGTAAGTTAAACCACTGTTCTGAATACGGGACATATTTCACTCATGCATTATTTACACAAGTACCGGTATTGCATAGTTTGCGGGTAAAAATCATTGTCAGTATGTGCGTCTGAATTAATTGTCTAGCTACAACGTAGAGACCACCTTTACTAGGTGTGTACTAGGTGTTCAAAAAAAAACTTTTCTTGTAATAATCTTGTGAATGTTTAATGAGATTTTCAATTTTGGACAAGCTTTGACCTAAAAAATCGTGTGTATCAGATGATTAATTCAGAACACAACAATAGCGATTGTACATCACACATGTCAATCTGTGACGACTTTTCTGCCATAAGCTTAATATGCATTATTAATTATATTATGGAAGTTACTAGTGGATTCATAGGTGTGATGCACAATTGTCATTGTTATGTTCTGAACAAATTATCTGATACACACATTGTGACATCCAAATTTGTCCAAAATTGAAAATCTCATCAAATATTCAAAGGACTATTTATTCCAAGAAGACTAATTGACGGAATATTTCAAAATTTGCTTCTAATAAATGTGACATCCTATGTCTTTATAATGTGTTAAATTCAGCTTGATTTGAGTTGGAAAGTACTTCATATCATCTCTAAAAAAAATGTCAATTTTTTGGACACCTAGTAGATACCTCTTTACACTACAAGCAAATCAGACTGTAGTCTTACTTCCATACAACTATTTTGAGATGGTTTCATAATAGAATCTGTATCGGGCGAATGTAATGCAAATCAATATTTCTCTGGCACGTACAGAAAGCTGTTGAAGTTCACTTGTTCTTTACTGAGCCTGTGGATATGCGGGCTGGATTTTCTACGCTCAAATACTGAGCAGCACTGCTTCTGCGTAATCTGCTATACAAACAACAAGAGATGATAGGCTCAAAATGTATGTTGACTTCTATTGATGCAACTTAATATGTATATAATAAATAAGACATGTGATGCTCTTGTGGGCAGGTGGAGGTAGCCATTGCAATGTTTAATTTGTGCATAAATTCTGCTTATTATCCTGCTAATTTCTACCTTTGATGATGTCACAGAGGAAATCCTGGGTTGGATGATATTTTGGAGGCGGGGCTTATCATTGCTGAGAAAAAAATAAAGAAAAATTATTTTAAAATATAGGACACATATTTCCATTGAACAGTTAGTGATTTTGTTATGTACATGTATATTATGCTGCATCAACATAAGTCGACATACATTTTGATGACAGGGGACCTTTAAAGGGAATATACTGTACTGGGAAGACAAAAAGCCCTTCAAAATGGTGATCGTGAGCAATCTTCTTGCCAATGGTCTTAAATTCATGTATTGTCCATTTTAGAAACTTGCCGAAAGTTATTTGCCCTCAAAAAATCCATATTTCGTTTAAATAGTGATTAAATCTTAAATCCTCAAATTGTTCGGCCCGAACATTTTGAGGATTTGTGATTTAATCACTAAGTACTCCAAATGTGGATTATTTGAGGGCAAATAACTTTCAGCAAGTTTCTAAAATGGACAATACATGGATTTAAGACCATTGGCAAGAAGATTGCTCATGAACACTGCACCCTTTTGAAGGGCTTTTTGTCTTCCCAGTACAGTATATTCCCTTTAAAAAAACTTATCGGGCACAAATGAGGCACACCCATTTGGTTACTGCAGTTCCATGGCAAATGTTGAAGTCCTAATTGGACCAGGGTTCACAAAGCCGAAAATGTAACCATGAGCAACGGGAAACCAGTAATCGGGTCATGGTGAAGAAGAAGTCACATTTATCACAAGGCCACTATCACCATGGGAACAGACATTCAGTATTAGCCTGGTAATGAGGATGGAAGCTTCAACTTACAAAGTATGCAATCATCATGAATAGCATTGTGCCTTGTTAACCTTTAAAGTGTTAATATGCTGTAACATTCCTGCATAAGTATAACTTTAATTTTCATGTAGGTTGCTCATATACCAGTACTTCCTCCACTTATATAGTTGTTGTGAGGAGGACTCACTTTTTGGCAAAGTTCATTGATCTTTGACCTCAGAGGAACTTAACCACAAATGTCATCAATTCATCTCCATGTTGTACTACGTCACGGTACATGTATCACGTTTGGTTTATATTTGATTGAAAAATGTCACATTTTGGCAATTTGTAGCCATTTTTCGCAAAGTTCTTTGGCATATATCTTTTGACCTTTCAGGTAATTTCACCAAAATGTACCTTGATTTATTTGAAAAAAAAACCCCAAGAAAACAAAAAATCCTGTGTGTAAATGATTCTTGTTATCATAAGTTTTTCCCAAAGGAGCCAAAGAATAAGCCCATGTTAGCAAAATTCAAGCATTGTCTCTTCAAATGTGCAAATATATGCTTTCCATAATAACTCAACGAAGAACAATGAAATATAATATACTTTCTGACGTAAATATACAAGTTTATCTTTATTGAAAGACAGCATATATGATTATTGCAACAGCACTTCACTTTTTATGTTTCTGTATAGCCAGTCAAATAGGTGGGCATGTCACCAATACCAGGGAATATTACTCTTCTATAACACACAAACACAATTGCAAATATATTTTTCAACTTTATTTTCCTTTGTCTGAGCCTGTTTTCTTGCCTTCTCTATTTACATGTACATTGATGCTAAATATCTGATACATGCTATACACTTCATCTCAATACTTTTTTCATCTGATTAGTAGATAGTCATAGAATAGATCTAACCACCCTACTTTTCAACGGTTACAGTTCGATATTTCGAAGGTTCGTTTATTCCGAAGGTTCGTTATTCCGAAGATTCATAATTCCCAAACATGTAAATTGCCTATACCTCGATGCTCATTAGTCCTTAAACGAGCATTTGTTGCGTAACGTTTGGAATAACGAGTGCTTCCCCTTTTCAACAGACAATAGTACCTTATTTTGATTTTTTTTTTTGGTTTTGAGTATGTTTTTTCATGAACTATATTCCTTTTTTTTTTTATAAATTACCATACCGGTAATTAGTGGTGACCAACTATGATTATATTTGCAGTCAATTGTATAGTCGAAATAGATCCACACAAGCTAAATCAGAATTCTTGGTATTAACAGGCATCTAAATACAAAGTTTATAATTTGTCAAATTTAATTAGGATTGTAGGAAATTCACTCTCAATATGTTAGAACACAAACAAATTGGGGGATCTCACTTAGCAGTTAGCATAATAAAAAGTCACCAGTTATGCGCACAGTCGTGCGTAACTAATGAATCTTATAATTTATATTGCGCAATGTTACTAAAAACATGTCGCTAGTGCATGCAACATGTACTATGGTATGAAAACTTCCTTCAGAGACAGATATACAATATTTAAGAAAATCTTTTGTTTTCTCCAAAGGAGTTCCACAAATACAATATAGAACTGTAGCCAAAACAATTGGTCTACTGATTGCACATATCAACAATATTCAAATATGATGAGTGCTTAAAACAGAGTTAAAAGTAGCTGAGGCCGGTACGTTCTGGGAGCTGGTTATACCTTGTTCCCATTTGTGAGTAGTACATGGGTTAACTGTCACTTCAATGTTGTGCGTTCTTGTTTTTCTAGTAGTAGAACAAAGTTACAACTTACACTACAGCTCAAAGGAATTAGCATAAGAAAAGGGAAAGGGAAGAAAGCGAAGGAGCCGCAGTTTTGAACCGCGGTATATTTTGTCCAGTTCAGCATGAAACACGATGCTTTAGCCTAAAAAACCTTATGTTCCATGCTGCACTTGACAAAATATACCACGGTTTAAAACTGCGGCTCCTTCCCTTTCTTCTCTTTCCCTTTCCCTATGCCAATTCCTTTGAGCTGGAGTGTACATGGTCAAAATACATCAACCTGGACCCAGTTACATAAAACTTACCATTAATAGTAACTCTGTCATCAATGGTAACTTCCATGGTAATACCACTCAATAGCCAATCAAATTCAAGCTATCTATAGAAGTTACCATTGATGGCAGATTTACCATTAATGGTAAGTTTTATGCAACGGGGCCCTGTTATTTACTGAGCCCATATCATGCAGGCTGGCTTTTCTCCAATCAGATACTGAGTTGTGTGACTCCCGCGTAATGCGTAGTACGCACAATAGACAACAGGCTATTAATAAACTTTTACCTTTTAACAGGTTAAAATGTTCTACAGTTTACACTAGTCTCCAACAAGCCACTTGAATCCAGGCATTTAGCTTGAATTTCCTTCTAAAACATGTATTAAAATACACATTCGGAAAAGCCCTCATGCTTTCCTATTTAAAACAAATACCAACTATTACACTCCTCTTCGTTTGCACTTCCTCATCATTATTCACACACTTATTATCAAGAAGACAGGGAGGCACTTGGAATTGAACCCCTGTGTAAATGTTACGATCACTTAGAAGATTTCACAATTTGAAAAAAATCCAAATCTCGCCACAAAGAAATCTCCACCTACCATAAAAACAGCTATTAAAAGCCAATCAGACGAGGGATAGCAGCAGTAAAGATGATGGTTCGTGTGATCGTTGCAGAAAGCTAGTCTGCCGTCACCACATGTCCCATCCTCATTCGAGTTCAGGATTCAAGGGAAAGGTCACCCTGAAGTTGAGTTGGTTTTAATAAAGGCAGAAACATGAAAGAAATGTATTTAGTGAAGGTTTGATGAAACTCCATCACACAATAAGAAGCTATGATGAAGTTTTGATTATGTGATGTCACATGTGAGATGCTCTCCCATATGTTGTGTGCTGTATGATTCCATAAATTGCTCATTTTCTGTTTTTAATGAAAAAAATAAATCTTTTTCATAGAGGTATGTGTGTAAAACCATGTGTCTAATTATATTTCAAATGCACAGGTAAAATGATGCACATATCTGTTAGAGAAAATAGACATTTTCAAAAAAATTAACTCACAACATTTTGGAAAGCACATCACAAAACAATTTTTTTAAACAATCGTAACTTCCTTATCCTGTTACTGATTTTCATGAAACATTCACTTATATGTTTCTTTCATGGGAGGAAACCATCAAAGAAGACAAAAACTAAAGCAATTTGACTACCCCGCAGTCGATAAGTATGCCTCCGCCTCTTTGCTAGCTCTATTTAGATTTATTCTCAGAAACTCTGCATGTTTGGTGGGCAATGTACCATTGAATTCCTATGTGAAATAAAAATATCATACTATGTTTTTCCATGTTTAGCCAAGTTGGACAATAATTTTTTTTGACATTTGACCTCTTACTTCTTTGATTTCCAATCTAACCAGGCTGTCTAAAAATATCCTTGTATCAAGTTTGTTTAAAATTATCAGATTTTGGCAAAGTTCATTGACCTTTGAGCTCTGAACTTCCAGGGATTTTATCAAATATGCCATCAGACTATCTTGATGAAGTGATTCATCTCTGTACCATGTTTGGTTGGAATGCATAATTGGATTTGGATTTATTGTGAAAAATATCAATTTGGGGGCAATTTTTAGCCAATTTTGGCAAAGTTCATGAATCTTTGACGTCTGACCTTTCAGGAATTTTATCCAAAGTTCCACCAGTCTACCTCCATGATTTGATACATCTCTGTACCATATTTGGTTTGAATAGAATCATTACATTTGCATTCAATGTAAAAAGTTCATTGACCTTTGACCTCTGACCTCAGAGAAATTTCACCAAAAATGTCATCAGTCTTGTTTGGTTGATAATGGACCATTGCATTTTTATTTATTTTAAAAAATATCACTTTGGGTGCAATTTTTACCTAATTCTTGGCAAAGTTCATTGACCTTTGAACTTTCAGGAATTTTACCCAAACTTTCACCAGTCTACCACCAAGTAGTGTTCCACCTTTTCACTGTATTTGATTGGAAATGCGCCATTGGATTTAGATTTATAGTGAAAAATATAAAGTTTAGGGCAGTTTTTAGCCAATTTTCACAAAGTTCATTGACCTTCAACCTCTGACCTTTCAAGAATTTTACCAAAAATGTTACCAGTCGTAATTGATCTGTGTATCATGTTTAATGAGAATTGCATCTCCATGGCGGAGGCATAAAAATTACCCACATTAACCCAAATGACAGGACAGTATGGAGGAGAGCCATCAAGGAAATTAATGGTCCAACCCACAAAAGTGGGAAAAATGGACCTTGAATGATGATGATGATGATGATGATGATGATGATGATGATGATGATGATGGTGATGGTGGTGTTTCTGCTTTTTTTTTAAAACCAACTTAACTTCTGGGTGGACTATCCCTTTGAGGTTAATTTGATCATAGAAAAAAGGAGTCAAGCATAAACACAGAACAATTGAGTTACAGTTACTGGGTGAGCCCCATCTCAATGGAAATGACTAAAGTCAATTCAAAGTTGGGGTCTTACTTCTGGAAGCACTCTTCTCGTTATCCATCAGCGCCGTTTCATCGTCCTCTGGTTGACTCAAGAAAGCAGTCCCGATGTCGTTATCGTTGGTAAATGTGATGGCGTTGAAATTGTTCCCGTGTGCCCTCCCGTCATCCTCCCCATCCGTCGTGTCATGATACGACGTATAGGCGTTGAAGGGCCCCCCTGGCGAATGCACCCCCTTGTTGAAGAAGACATGACTGTCCTCGGCGGTCAGCGAATTCCTCGTGAAGCGGGACGGGCGGAAGTGAACAACGAGCAGATTGGTGGTGATTAGGATGACCAGTGCCCCGCCCCACTGCGACAAAGCCAGAAAAAGAAGATGTCATTGCTACTGCCTAATGCAGAAAACTTCAAAGCCAATTCTCCCTATCGCATATAGCAGATATCACCTCGCAATACCGAAATCTGATCAATTGCTCTTGGGACGTACATTTCCGGTAAGAGTTTGGTACGTATTCAATTCAGGCAATAATGCACAGAATCTGTCATTTCAACCCTCATAAAACTTGTAATATTAAAATGGAAGGGTTGTTACATGGACGAGGGACTTGAAAAAAATACCACCAATCACTCATGGCGATGTTTTTGCCTACTTCAACATTGATTGTGGATGGACTAGTGAAAAAATGAAAAGACATAAGCAAGACGATGGCTATAGAATGTTTGTAAACCGAAAGTTCATAATTATCCCAAGAATTAAAGGTAAAAAAATTATAGTGCCACACATGTTCGGATTCAGAGAGCTATATGCAATAGGGAGAATTGTGATCTATTTGGTATCTATGAGGTATCTGAAGTTTATTCATAGCCTGTCGTCTATTGTCTGAACAGCAGACTATATGGGAGTTGTGCTGATAAGTATCTGAATGGAAAACAGCCAGCACATGGGCTCAGGAAAGAGCGGGTTTAAAGGGCATATACTGTACTGGGAAGGCAAAAAAGCCTTCAAAATGTAATTGTTAGCAATCTTCTTACCAATGGTCTTAAATTCATGTATTGTCTATTTTAGAAGATTGCTGAAAGCTATTTGCCCTCAAATGATCTACATATGGAGTAATGAGTGATTAAATAAAAAATCCTCAAAATGTTCGGCCCAAACATTTTGAGGATTTAATCATTAATCATTAATTACTCCATATGTGGATCATTTGAGGGCAAATAACTTTCAGCAAGCTTCTAAAATAGACAATACATGAATTTTAGACCATTGGTAAGAAGATTGCTAACAATTACATTTTGAAGGCTTTTTTGCCTTCCCAGTACAATATATGCCCTTTAATCTCACCTGGACTATCGTGGACATGAAGCTTTCTGGAGTGAATCTGTACCAGTCTTCTCCTTCATCTGCTATGGTGTCATACGCCCACCATACGAGCAGCACGACAGCTTCAAGAGGAGCAATAACTCTGTGGAGGAGAAACAAAACAGGCATGTTTGACACTCGGCTGTTGGCATAGAAACGGGCAGATACAGGCCTGCCAACCTCAATCAAAACATTTTAGTACTCTAAAGGCTGAAAAGCAGTATTTTGATGGAAAAATCAGTATTTTCAAATAAAGATAATAGAGCAACCCATGAACCATGATCCGGAATACCATCCCAATGATATAAGTACAAAGTGCAATTATAATGGTAAATAGAACAAAAAAAAAAAAAAATCACATGAGTAAAATCGTGATTTTTCTGTTGTGAGCGTTCTCATGGTATGGTTGCTAGGCAACTTTCACCCTAACTTTGCGATTTTTCTAACATCACAATTTTTTAAGCCCAATGAGAATGGCCCTATAATGACATTTTGAAATGGACACTTAGATGAAGAGGCTAGACAGATACTTACAAGACCAGCCCGTCCCAGACTCCATTCAAATACCAGTCGTCCGTGCTGTAAGTGTTGAACATTGTGTGACGGAACTTAGCAGGGCCCACTCTCATTACCAGGTACAGAAACATCAGCCCTGAAACCAGGAGTCCGAAACCCCACACAAAGTCCTGCAAACAAATTGAATTAAATTCTTGTTATCGCAAAAGACTCTAAAATATCAATGGGCGAGGCACTCTAACACTCTTCAGATTTTTGGCAGGTAAAGTGGCAAACTGGGCAATATCGGTTATATTAGTACACCAGCGCAAACAATCGCACTACTATCAACAATTTCCGAGTAACCCACTTTCCCACATCGTGAATTAAATCATTTATAGTTCATCTTTAGAAATTAACTTGCTTATTTCATGTACTTCGATACATAATGACAATCCAAAAGAAGCAAGATTTGTTGCTGAAAATTCACAAAAATTATCTAAGCACGATTATTGTGAGCTGGTTGCCACTGTGCCACACTCTCTTCTCTTCACTCGTTCTGTGCTTAGGCTGCTTCAACCAGACCCTTTTATTCCAGAGTTTGAATACATAGTGCCTGAAAGCAAGGCTACCAGCTCAATACTTGTGTAAAACCGATCATTTTCAAGCAAGTAAGTTTTGGCGGCACAGCACAAAATAAATTAACAGGATGTTATTTCCATGCACAAGAAATACTTGTCACCTTAAAAAAAAATCCACCCTTTGCATGAAAATCATCAACAAAGCCCATATAAAACATTATCATGAACATTATCCACACACCCCAACTTATTCACAGGATGTTATTTCTGTGCACAAAAAATACTTGTCACATTAAAAAAAATCCACCCTTTGCATGAAAATCATCAACAAAGCCCATATAAAGCATTATCATGAACGTTATCCGCACACCCCCAACTTATTCACAGGATGTTATTTCCGTGCACAAGAAATACTTATCACTACAAAAAAAAATCCACCCTTTGCATGAAAATCATCAACAAAGCCTGTATAAAGCATTGCATTGAACTAATCACTCCACAAGAAAAGGCAATGTCTGTGAAACATGTCATAGAATGCAAACAAGCACACAAGTTGAATACCAATGAATACCAACTCTGCAATCCCTGATAGACTTGAATGTCTAGCTTGGTAAAGGTAGCAGAATGCTTTTCAATTTGTGGTGATATCAAATTCGTGCTTGCCATCTGTTGGGTAAAAAGCTTGAAAATAAATGTTGTGCTCGTGCAAAAATTACCAGTTTTACAATACTGGTACACTGTATATGTTTGTTTCCAAGTATAAAAATTATTGCAAATGATGAGAAGATATTATAGTCATTTCATAATAATACTTTTTCCAGTCGAGTACAGGGGCTACATTCATGAAACCTTGCTAAGCCTAGTTATTCGCTGATTAAGTCTATTCATCTACTTACGTTTTAAGTAACTAACTAGGCTAGTTATGTTTCATTAATATTTTTTTTTTACCTGATTAACCAGGAATTTGAGGTCTAGTGCTGATCCAAGGCCCAGCAGAAAGACTGCCAATATACAGATGAGTGTTGCCAGCTTTCTGTTTACTAGATGTGACACAAAGTGAGATGAAAGTTAAAGGTAAGAACAAGTCTCGGTGACAACAAAACTTAGCTCAAGAGCCGTCTATTTCATTCCACAGTTTTCTGTTTACTAGATGTGACATAAAGTGAGATGAAAGTTTAAGGCAAGAATAAGTCTTGGTGAACATAAAACTTAGCTCAAGAGCTGTCTATTTTATTCCACAGTTTTCTGTTTACTAGATGTGGCACAAAGTGAGATGAAAGTTTAAGGTAAGAACAGGTCCTGGTGACAACCAAACTTGGCTCAAAAGCTGTCTATTTCATTCCATAGTTTTCTGTTCACTAGATGTGACACAAAGTGAGATGAAAGGTTAAAGGGAGTATACTGTACTGGGAAGACAAAAAGGCCTTCAAAAGGTAATCATGAGCAATTGTCTTGCCAATGGTCTTAAATTCATGTATTGTCCATTTTAGAAACTTGCTGAAAATTATTTGCCCTCATATGATCCACATTTTGAGTAATTAGTGATTAATTCACAAATCCTTGAAATGTTCGCCTGAACAATTTGATGATTTGTTATTTAATCACTGATTACTGCAAATGTGGATAGTTTCAGGGCAAATAACTTTCAGCAAGTTTCTAAAACGAACAATACATGCATTTAAGATCATTGGCAAGACGATTGCTCATGATCACCTTTTGAAGGCCTTTTTGTCTTCCCAGTACAGTATACTCCCTTAAAGGTAAGGAGTAGTCCTGGTGACAACAAAACTTAGCTCAAGAGCTGTCTATTTCATTCCACAGCTTTCTGTTTACTAGATGTGACACAAAGTGAGATGAAAGTTTAAGGTAAGAACAAGCCCTGGTGAACAAAAACTTGGCTCAAGAGCTGTCTATTTCATTCCACAGTTTTCTGTTTACTAGATGTGACACAAAGTGAGATAAAGGTTAAGGTAAGAAAAAATCTTGGTGAACATAAAACTTGACTCAAGAGCTGTCTATTTCATTCCACAGTTTTCTGTTTACTAGATGTGACACAAAGTCAGATGAAAGTTTAAGGTAAGGAGTAATCCTGATGAACACAAAACTTCATTTGAGTTTGGGCCATAGAGCCTATGATATTGGACCTTGGGGGAAAGGAGACATTTACTTCCCGACATATCTTCCACAATCTTCACAAACAGCTCGATGTTTGCAACCAGGGAGCTCAGGCCGGCAAAGACGAGGGCAATGAAGAAGAGGATGCAGAAAACTCTGCCACCGGGTATCTCGCCAAAGAAGATAGGAAACCTGACAAAAAAGAATCCAAAAAGGCAACAGGGTAAAATATCAGCCTCATACTAGGCTGTTCAAATCGAATTTGTGACATATAACCAGAGCCATGTTGCACATAGGTTTTCAATTATTGTAACTTACCATCAATGGTTACTACCACAGCAACGGGTGCAAAAATGAGAGCTCATTGGCTGTTGCCATGGTAGTTACTATTGATGGTAAGTTACAAAATTATTATGTAACATGCCCCAGTGTATAACTGAAAATCTATCTGAGCCCTGTTGCATAAAACTTACCATTGATGGTAACTTTGCTTCCCAACCCACGGCAGCTTCTATGGAAACCTTACATTTGATAGGCCATTGAGCAGTGTTACCATGGAAGTCACCATTAATAGCAGAGTTACCATTAATGATAAGTTTTCTGCAAACCTAGCTCTGCACAATTTCATTCAAAATAAGAAAGACACAATTACGAGCAAGCTACCTGCCAAAACATTACCTCGGGTTTCATATTTTATGAAATGATTAACTCACATACCAAAAAAAATCATAATCTGGCATTGGACTTCTGCTTTAAATCATGAGAATATAGTAAAACCTGTCTATAGTGGCCACCCAAGGGAAACAAAAAGTGTGGCCTTTATAGGCAGGTGGCTGCTATAGACAGGTTCTTTAACACATGATCTCTCTCCAAGGGAATCATTTTAGTGGCCACTAAGACAGGTTGGCTGCTATAAACAGGTGGCCGCTAAGACAGGTTTGACTGTATGTCTGAATCTTTTCAAACTACCGGAAAAAGTTTCAGTGTGAAAATGCTATGCACTAGACACCAGCCTAATAAATAGGTAAGTGTATGCAAACCTGTGGGAGCATACATAGACGGTTAGACCTGTGGACTATAAGGGCGGAATAAATATTTTGTGGTACCATTAAAAGTAAAAGGGAAGGTGTATGATGCCTGTGTGTGGAAATGCATGATCCATGGTAGCGAGACATGGGCAACAAAATCATACAGCACGAAACTAGTCGAAAAGGCTGAGATGAGGATGGTCAAATGGATGTGCAGGGTAGCATTGTGTGAGAGAAAGATAAAGAAAGACCTCCTCCAGTCAATGGGCCTGGTAAGGATAGGACAGTTGATGAGAAAGAGCAGGTTGAGATGGTAAGGTCATGTGGCTAGGAGAGAAGAGACCCACTGGCTCCAGGGAATACTTAATTTCACAGTTATTGGGAAGAATCCACAGGGGGGAGGCGCCGCAAGTCATAAATTTAGATCTAATATCTCACAGTATATTCAGACTCACCCCTGTATGGATGCTGGGTATGATCTAAATGCATCAATAATTCAAATCTGATTGAAATGTTATTTGCTCCCTTTTCTCCCTTGCTTTGCAGCAATCATAAGGCATGGCACACTTGGGTGCAACAAGGACTGATGTCTACCCACCATATGAAGGTCAAGCCGGTATTTGCTGGTCCGTTCTCAGCCAGTAGGGCCACAATCTCGGTGAGATTCTTGTCGGATTGCGTGGAGAAGACGGTTGCATAGGTCAGCATGCCACAGAACAGACTGCAAGAAAGGATTGAAAGCAATTCAACTTCAATTTCAATTCAATTCAATTCTTTATTCATTTAACAAACAAGAATAAACAACTTTCATGAACAATGAATATAAGGCATCACCAGAAAGCCGATGGCTTGTGAGGTGTGACAACTTTTAGATTCTAGACAAAGTGCAACTGCTTTCTAACTTTTGTGCAGTTCAATATTTTGACAGAACTGCTTCAGTTGCTTATGTTAAATAGCTGTAAATTAGTGCAAACATGCGCGTAAAATTATGATGAGTACTTTTGCTGTGTGTATTTTTCTCTGTTTTTATGTTTTTCATTGTTTTTCCTTTTCCTCCACTTCCTCCTCATACTTTTTCCCTTTTTTATTTTCTAGTTTGCATCTCTTTTCTATTTCTCAACTCCTTCCTCCTTCTACTTGTTCTCCAGTTAACTACTATTGCTACTACTACCATTTCTACCACTACTTCAACTATGACTTCCACTACTACTACTACTACTACTACTACTACTACTACTACTACTACTACTTCTACTACTTCCACCACTTCTACTACTGCTACTTTTTCTTCTTCTCCTTTTCTCTCTCCACTTCCATTTGTAGCTAGCTTGTACCTAGCAGTCTTCTTTAATTTCTTCTTCTTCCCCTTCCCCTTCCCTGCTACTTCAAATTTCCTCTTGTTTTACTTCTTCTCCTCCTTCTCCTTATACTACTGCTACTTTTTTTTCTTCTCCTTTTCTCTCTCCACTACCATATGTAGCTTGCTTGTACCTAATATCTTCTTCAATCTCCTTCTTTTTCTTCCCCTTCCCCTTCTACTTATAATTTCCTCTTCCTTTTCTTCTCCTCCTCCTTCTAGTTTACTCCTCTTGCTCCTCTCCTCCTCTTGCTCCTCCTCTCCTTCCTCCTCTCCTTCCTCCTTCACCATCTGCCCCCAATCAGTACCTGACTAGATTGTTTCCAATCGGGATGAAAAGTCCGTAGCGGACGATTCCATTCTCAGCCGTCATGTAGGCTGCATACGAAACAAAGAGACCAGCGGCTGCTCCCGTATCAAAGGCATTCTGGCTAATGGCATCTACCCACATCCGTGCAGAACGAAACTGATCTACAGTAAATCAAGAGCAAATATGAACAAAAAAGTTAGCAATAACACACAAAGAAGACAAATTCTGCTGCTGATTCATCATAGTAGAAGTGCATTAACTCAAGTAAGAAGTATCCTGAAAGCGAGAGCAATTTGACAAAGCAGTAAAAAAAAAATTGGCCCCCTCCTAAAGAATATCTACATCTGGCTTCAAAAGATATTCCACACTAATTTAAAACAAATATCAGAAGGATCAATGATCATAATGGATTTCACCACAAATATCATTAGTGCGTGTCCATGTGGTGCTTCATATGGGTACCAGGTCTGGTCACAATTGTATATTAGAAGTTAATTTGAAGCAATTTGCCATTTTTGTACTATAGTTCCATATTATTTGTGATGTTCAAAATAACTGTGTCAGCCAAACGGTTTGCAGGTACAAGATTATAGGCCAACCCCTCAAAAACAGTCAAAGATCTAAAGGCGCTGTCACACCTTGGCGTTTTAGACAGCGTATGCCCGACGAATGAGGAATTTGGCGAATACGCTGGCGTACATCTAATACGTTACGGGTAAGTTTTGCATACGTTAAGAGTACGCTAAAACACACTGGTAAACGTCGTCATACGACGAGGTCATCGAAAAATTTTGTGCAAGCACAAAATTTTTAGACGTATGCCAGCGTATGGCTTATACGTCCCGCATACGCGGGTCACAAGTTGTAGGCAAGTTACGCGACCGTTGATACACGTTCACACGTTACTCCTAAGTTACTCACAAGTCGATGTACGTCGAGATAATGTCCAGCGTACCCTAAAACTTATTTCTAACCTATGAGTAACGTGCTTTGAACGTATGTGTAACTTAACTGCAACGTACATTGACATATGAAGACGTGCTCCGGATGACCACAAAACTTACTGAACGTGTTTATCACTTACAGCTACCGTATAATGGCGTATTGACAACGTTTTTAGGAGTTGGACAGCGTTCTTCGAAGTTTTCATGCCGGTGGTGTTGATACGGTGATGTATCGTGCGGTTATGATTTGAATAGTCGAGCGGCAGCCTTTTTATAGGCTACGACACGTGTTCGTCAGCGTTACGCTGCCGCGCGCTCTGCGTAAGTTAGGCTATCGTAGGGCATAAGTTGTGTACGCCAGCAATACGCTAAGCATTCGTTGGAATACGTTACTTATAAGTTAACGAAGCCTTCAATATAAGTTACTAATACGTTATGTATACATCCAACTCATTATGAATACACTAAGTATACGCCAAGAGTTGAAAAAAAAAATCAAAGTTCAGCGTATGCCGACGTTTTAGAGAAATGTTGATACGTCGGGCATACGCTGTCTAAAACGCCAAGGTGTGACACCACCATAAGTGTAACTATAAACCCATTAAATGTCTCATTGAAATTCCTATACCCTGCGAAAAACAATAATGTCTTCTAACAACTGTGGCATCAAAATTCACACAGCTTAAAGACAGGGTATCCCTTTAACAGGTAAAAAAAACATAAGATGTTTAAAAGCCTCAAAATGGAAGAGGATACTGTATCAGAGCTTCCCTCTCAATAATAGAACTGAAAACTGACTTTAAGAGAAAATATGGCGATCGCCAGATTTCGAGGAGGTTACGGGCAGGTCGTCCGAAACCTATAGCCTTGAGACTGGAGACCGCTGAGCGCTATGGTCCACGCACTGGTTCATTCCACAGTGCATGCGTTCAATGGGAGCAATGCCTGCATCGTGCACTGACAGGGACAATACGATTATGAATGTTTATTTTGATTGGAGCTTTTCAAATGTAAACAAGGGTACTCGGGAGTTTTTTCCACTTTTACTGAAATTTTTTGTGAAGCTATGACTGTGAGATTTTACATAAGTTATCATTGGAGGGTATACTGCTGATTCTGCCAAGTTTCATGACTTTTGGAAATGGGCCACCCTGTCTATTAATAGTTGAAGCCTGGAGGAGGGATATACATCTGCTGTGAAACTTACCCCAGTCAGGTGTGAACATGAAGCGGACGCCGTCGAGTGCTCCGTCCAGCGTCAGACTCCAGATGAAGCAGATGATGATGAGGACCAGGAAGGTCGACACGATGATGGAGGACACCAGCTCGATGCTCTTCACACCCCACAGCACGGTCAGCGCAGACAGGAGCAGGGCTAGGGAGTGGAACAGCACAGGCCATGCAGACTCCTGGAGTATAGGACCAAAATGTGACAAAATTAGGCCAGTCAGATTCAAAGCATCAGGACCATAATGTGGAAGAATTTGGTCAGGGAGACGACAAGGATTTAGAACTAAAATGTGACAGAATCAGGCCAGTCAGATTCATAGAATCAATACGAAGGCCACGACCAGGGATAGGGAGTGGAACAGCACAGGCCATGCAGACTCCTAGGGTAAAGGACCAAAATGTGACAGGATTAGGCCAGTCAGATTCTTAGAAATAGGAACAAAATTTAACAAAATAACGCAAGACTTCATGAAATAGTACAAAAATGTAAGAAAATTAGGCCAGACTTATTCTTATTTTTAGGACCAGCAGGACGTAATAAAATTAGGTCATGCGGTACATTCATGTATTTAAAATGAATGTCAAAGATAAAATGGATTGGCTTACACTGTAGGCAAATATGGATTTATTTTTGTTCAGGTGAGACAGAAATTGACTTGCAAAGGGCTGCCCTGTCTTGAATGTTAGATTTCCTTATCCCTTCTTGTGCCAGAGATTATAATGCTGCTTCCTGAGATTTGTGTGGATTATTAGTGAATAAATACATAGGTGGCACACAAACAGTTAAGCAGAGCTGCCAACCTCGCTTGACCAAAAATCCTATGAATCTACCATAAAAATCCTATTTTCAGACAAAAAATCCTATTCTAAACCGTTGTGTACTTTCCTACACAGAATCTCAAGAATTGCGAAGTTTTTTTTGTAGTAATTTATATCGTATATGCACGTAATTTATTTCAGACCTGCCAACCTCTAGAGCTCAAAATTTTTATTTTTTTATCCAAAAAGTTGTATTTTACCGACAAAAGTTGCATTTAAAAAAAAACCTGGATCAATGCCTCTTACAGTCCTACATCGAGCATTTTTTATGGAGCATTGGTGGAATATTGGGTGAATCTTCTTCACTGATTGCGATGCTGTAGTTCATCTTATATACTAAACAAGACATGCAAAACATTACTTCACCCCTGCCTTACTGTCTACGATGGGCTGACGGTAAG
The DNA here is from genome assembly GCA_963669155.1 of Arbacia lixula. NCBI lineage: Eukaryota > Metazoa > Echinodermata > Echinoidea > Arbacioida > Arbaciidae > Arbacia > Arbacia lixula. Next base: position 16,711,314 of record OZ022594.1, read on the forward strand.
TGAGAAAAATACTACAAGAGCACTGTGGTAGAGTGCTGAGAGCTCTCGACTCTTGCAGAGAGATCCTGGTTCGAACACCCTTGGACAAAGCTGTCTTGCTCTTGTTTGTCCCTCGAAATCCAGGTGCAGTACCGATAAATGGGTACCTGGCAGGAATATATACTCCACGGCCCCTTCTTATAAAGAATTGCGATTGATCTAAATCTCTCACAAGTCCAATCTCCTATCTCTAATGTACAGAGTAACGATTGATATATATCTGGGTCCCGTTGCATAAAGCTTCTCATTGATGGTAACTTTGCTACCAATGGCAAATTCTATGAAAACCTTTCATTTGATTGGCTGTGGAGCCTTGTTACCATGGTAGTTACCATTACTGGCAGAGTTACCATTAATTGTAAGTTTTATGCAACGGTGCCCTGAACTTAAAGTCTTGTTTCTATCAATTGCAATTCTTTATTCTTAAGAAAAGGCCCTGATTAATTCAGATCAACGAACGTCTAATACTGACTTCGGCTGCTGGGCTAAAAGTGAGGGAAATAATGGAGTCGTCTGGGTATCCTGTACCAGGAAAGCCCTGAATAAAAGTTGCTCGTTGTTATTACAATCACCAGAGTATGTTAATGGGTTCCTGCAATGCCACATGCATCCAGGTGTCTAAAGGTCTTGCAGAAATTTATAGTTATAACTTCCTGTAACTTCCTGTAAACACTATCTTACCATGTTATTACCATTAGGTAATGTTAATGTGTTCCTGCAATGGCACATGAATCCAGGTGCCTAAAGGTCTAGCAGAAATTTATAGCTATAACTTCCTGTAAACACTGTCTTAACTGGTGAAAACAATGAGTTTTCCTTATCTCTCTCTTTCTTGACACCCAACCCCTCTCATTGTCCCTCTGTCAACACTGGAGTGAATGTTTTGCTTCTGTGTGCATACATGCCGCAGGAAACAACATTAAACAAATAATTTCAGGGACAATTTTCCATGCCGGATGCCACAAGATGAATACCCTCGACATTTTGATTTATACCCAATGGCGCAAACTCATAAAGGAGTTTAAAGGGCATATACTGTACTGGGAAGACAAAAGGGCCTTCAAAAGGTGATTATGAGCAATCTTCTGCCACTGGACTTAAATTCATGTATTGTCCATTTTAGAAACTTGCTGAAAGTTACTCACCTCATATGATCCACATTTGGAGTGATTAGTGATCGAATCACAAATCCTTGAAATGTTCGGCCTGAACAATTTGAGGATTTGTGATTTAATCACATTTGTGAGGATTTGTGATTCAATCCAAATGTGGATAATTTTAGGGCAAATGACTTTCAGCAAGTTTCTGAAAGAAATAGACAATACATGAATTTAAGACCATTGGCAAGAAGATTGCTCATGATCACCTTTTGAAGGCCTTTTTGTCTTCCCAGCACAGTATACTCCCTTTAAAATTACCATCAGTTCACGGTCTAAGCAGATTTTGTGGTGTATAAGCAAATAAGCATGCTTGATTTACCATGTCCACTTCAATGAGATCTAATTATGAACGTTCGTGTGTGGCGTAAGGTGCTAAATCCGGGCCAACGAGGATAAATATTTTTGACAGAGGCTCCATCTCCCTGAAAACCCAGTGGGGTTTTCTTTGGCATGTTGTTCTCTGCTGATTTCAAATCAGTAAAAAAAAAAACACTCCGAGGCTAAAAGCGATTAAGACCCCCACCCCCCCCCCCCAAAAAAAAAAAAAATAGCAGCCCCCATACAGTGCAGAGCCCTTGTGAAAATGGAATGTTTCCCATAGATAACAATGCACAGCATGGTTCCATTACTAATCAATATTACATCTCTTCTTTGAGCATTCATGAGTATTCTAGGAACGTGATTGGTCAATTGATGCTTCTCAGAATACAAAATAATTTCACTAGGAACAAAAGTCTCTGCCTTGGCTCCGATTATCTTTTGCTATTTTCTCCTGGGGAGCACTGCGCATGCTCTATTTACTCATTTCTTCCTTGACACTATTGCGCATGCTCTCTACCTGGTGACAAAGTTTGTTTTGACTGCGAGCAGACGATGCGCTGCGCACTGTGTGCACTATAATTTACGCTCGCTTAGTTCCGATCGAGGTGAGTCAAAACATTATTTTTATCGTGTTCCTTTTTTGTTTGTTATTGTTTTACAAAAGGGATATAAAACAAATATACCAAGCATTGAGTTCGAAAGTATAGTGGAAATTATCCATCTTCAGAGGGACTGGCATAAGTTACTATTTACTTAACTACTAGTTACTATTAAAATAGTTCTGTGCCAGTCCCTCCTGAGATAGATGATTTCCACTATACAATCTCACAGCTTGGTATATTTGTATACTATTCAGAAAATAGTTAGACTTTCTGTAATACCATGTGGGAGTTATTCTCCAGATGACCAGCAGTGCGCACTGTCCAAAACGTTGAGACTGACACTCTGTCAGATTTTAAAAGAAACCTAGCGTTAGTTGCAAAACTGACTATAACTTCTCCACACGTTGCCTCTCTTTCTTCTTTTCTCTGTACAACTACTGGTTGACTACTTCACAACTTTCATCACCATCTTCTTCTTCTACTTCCATTTCACCCCATTTATTTTCGGTTTATAACACTGGAAACAAAAGCTAAAAATAGTCTTGTTTAGGTCTCTTCTCTTTTTACTCTTTCTATTCCTTTCTTCACCCCACATAGCGAGAGTTTGATTATTTTCTAAATAGTATTTATTTGTACACTATCACCATCATATTATGCAAAGAACATTAAATAGTTCAGTTAATTTGTTATAAGTGTCATTGTGTCAGGCTTAAAAATCCCCCATAAAAAGACTGTACCCCCCCCCCCTCCCCCCCGCTCCCTTTCATATCCACACCTTCACTATTTAGATGTTAATATTTGGCAACAGAAACTTGCATTATGTTTGCTCCACGGCTTTCATATTGTAAATAAATTAACATTTTGAATATTGTCCTATACTAATGGATAGCCCACTGATTATTCTGCAATATGTTTGTGTGAAACCTTAGTAATGATCAGGTTCAAGGTGGTTTTGTTGTACAGGTACATCCAATTTCCTTCCTTCTATTTTCATTCCCTCTCTTTAGCAGGAAGATTAACTCAACAGACAGGATGCAGGTTAACCCTAATACTCCCGGCCAGGGGTATTTCAAAGGTTGTTATGACAAGCCGAGATCTCAGCCACGGGTCGCCCTATTGCCCTACTGCCTCAAAATTTTGCACACAATATTGCACAAGGGTCCAGAATTATGTAATCTACAAACTTGTAAAGCTAAATTTACGAAAATCCTTTTATTTTTTTTAATTGATTAATTTATGCTAATTTATGCTAATTTATGTGAGAAATCATAGATTTTGTTATTTCTCAGTAAATAAAGCCTCAGGAATAGCAATTTTTGGTACAAATGTCTTTCATAACTCCCTCATCAATTCCTGGAGAAAAATATAGGTTGTGGTAATGATTTCTTATGTATTTAATTGTTTTCCAATTTTCTTATGTAGTTCTTTGTTCTTCGTGATGTATGGTGGGCAGATCATAGCAAACATTCACTGTGACTTACCTCAGCAAACTCTGCAAAGATGGCGGTACTGTTGTCAAGGTTATCTGGAAGGTCATGAGCTACGTAGTAGTAGAGGTAGTAGATGCACCATCCAACAATCACAGAGTAGTACCCACTGTGGTGCCATGGAGGAATGGGAGAAAGGGGTGAGATAGATACATAATGAGGGGGAGAGGGGGTGAAGAGAGGGGTGGAGAGAGGGGTGGAGAGGGTGGAGAGAGGGTGGAGAGATGGGAATGGAGGGTTGAGAAATGGGGATGGAGGGGAGGAGAGAGGGGGAGAGATGGGAATGGAGGGTTGAGAAATGGGGATGGAGGGGAGGAGAGAGGGGGAGAGATTAGAGAAAGGGGGAGGGAGGGATGGAGAAAGGGAGAGATAGGGGGAGAGAGATGGAAAGACAAAGAGAAAAATGATGGATACGAGGATAATGAGATGACAGGAGGAAAAAATAGAAGAGGGGAAAAAAAGAAAGACGGAGAGATTAGAGAAAGGGGTAGAATCGGAGAACATAATCATCACGTAAAGAGATAAAAATGTTTTACCCTGACAAATACACTCAATCTACCATGGAATTGCAGTAATCAAGGGGTGTGTCCTAATTGCACCTTATAAGTAATTTAAAGTTTATTCATAGCCTGTCTTCTTATATCCATACAGCAGATTATGCAGGAATCACGCCGCTCAGTATATGAATGAGAAAATGCCATCACACAAGTATGTGTCTCGATGAAGAACAGGTTCAAATTTTGATGAAATACAACACATACAGTATCCACACGCACCATGACTTCTCAAAGTCGCAACTTACGTGATACCAAAGTCGACGACAGCCACCCAGGCCCCGGCCCAGGCACTCCGCGGCCCTGCCAGCTCCTGAAAGGACCCCACTGTAGCTTTCTTGGTGTACCTGCCGGTCCCGTACTCAATCAGGATCAGCGGGATGGACCAGATGAATAGGAACACCACCCACACCAGCATGAACTGCAGGCAGCCTGCACAGTGGAAATAAAAGAGCGTGTTCACATTTTGGTCTTTTTTAACCAGACTCAACGTTTCTCAACTGGAATCTATGTTTCTCAACCAGTTAGAATCAATGTTTCTCAACTAGTTAGAATCAACGTTTCTCAACTAGAATAAAAGTTTCTCAACATTTCTCATCTAGAATCAAGGTCTCTCTGAAACTATAATCAAGGTTTCTCAACTAGGATCTATATGTTTCTCAACTAGACTTGACGTTTCTAAACTAGAATCTATGTTTCTCAACTACACTTGCCGTTTCTCAACTAGAATCACCGTTTCTCAACTAGAGTCTATATTTCTCAAATAGAATCTATGTTTCTCAACTAGACTTGATGTTTTTTTTAACTAGAAGCAATTTTTCTCTTGTAGAATCAATGTGTCTCAACTGGAATCTGTTTCTCAACTAGAATCAACCTTTCTTAACTAGAATCACTTTTCTCAACTAGAATCTATGTTTCTCAAATAGAATCTATTTCTCAACTGATGTTTCTCAACTAGAATCTATGTTTCAAGACTAGATTTAACTTTACTATACTGCAAGTTAGGTTGATAAAAAAGCAAAAATGCTTCCTACATGTAACTCCTCTTCAGAAAAAGAAACATTAGCATGAAGACCAAGATGTAAGAACTAGTACTAAACTGTTACATACGTTTACATGTATCAGGCCTTGTATATTCTGTCTTAATGGTACAGAAGCACATTATGGATATCAATATCAGTTTGAGGAAGAGGTTGTAAAGAACTCTTCTCTTTCAAAAGCTTATTAAACAGTAAATATTGCAATCTTAGTACTTAACCTTGATTTATGACCTTTGACCTAAAATACCTTAAATCAAGTCACTTAATCATCCTGACATACATCATCATTGTACAAAATTTTATGAAATTTGCCGATTATTTCTTGAGTCATCGCGTTAAGACGATCCGGAAGGATGGACAGACGGATGAGCCGGGAACATAATGCCACTGCCCACTTAAAGGTGGAGACATTCAAATAAAGTCTAGTCCCCATTACACAAGACTAGCAACTTCTCCTTTCTTGGGCCAGAAAAAGAAATCTAGAAAGAGTAGTCTGGTGCAACTAGGACATTTATTGGATAGTTTTGATTAAAAGTTTTTCACACTAGTTTGAATTATTATGGCACTATAATTTGGAATTCTCTCACAAATGCGATCACAAAGAGCCCATCTCTAACAGCATTTAAAGGGATAGGTCACCCTGAAGATAAGTTGGTTTCAATAAAAGCAGGAACATGAAAGAAACAAATTAGCGAAGGTTTGATGTAAATCCATCAAAGGATAATTTTGAAATTCCAATTTGAAAAGATCTACAATGAACTATCCCTTTAAGATTAAATATCAGGCTGCTCGTTTCAATGAGTGACCATAAACCTCACACACTAGTTGGCCCGTCTGTTGATTGTTTTTTTTACGTTTGTTTAAATGAGTTTCTGTGAGTTTTTTTTGTGCAACTTATCACCTTCAACAGGCCTCTGGCATTATGCTCTTCCGTGTATCCGCTATTACTATGAATATATTTTTCTGTATGTTTCTTGTACTTTTCTTTTGTTTGTTTGTTTGTTTGTTTGACTTTGTATATATTGTAGCATCTTTAAATGCTCTTGTACTTGTACATTTTTGAATTTTTGAAGAGATGCAAATAAATGAAATGACAAATGAAATAAGCATCACACTAAAAAGGAATCATGCCCAAAGGCCTTAGAACCAGACTGCTAAATATTTGCACAAGCCCAGGGACTGAATCAACAAGGTCTCACCTCAAAATGACTCAGCACAATCTTAGAGGGAGAGCCCCACACTAAGCTCATTATGATGCCCCAGCCCAGTATCTTGAATCCCATCAACACTACGGGCATTCATGCAGATGCATAATATATACATGACTCAAGGCTCCTTATAATTTACAATTTTGCCAAGTCATGTTGCTTGTTTACCTGTCAAGCAGTGTAAATGAGAACTTCTGGTTGTACAGAATACTGACTATTCAGGATTCATGAAACGTGTGACAAACTTAATTGGTTAAATCATTAACAAAATCATATTTGATTAATACATTGTACATTGTAATTGCACAATTTGAATCCCTTTTATAAAATTATTAATATATGTTTGTCATTTTAAAAGTGAATCATTAATATAAATTTTACATATTTTGTACGTGTATTTGTATCATTTTCTGAGTATTGGCTTTGGGAAAAAAAAAAACATCACCACTAAGCAGTTAAGATAATAAACCATAACAAAAGTAATGTTAAGTAAGAAGGTTTAACCCTATATAGCCCCTTCTCTATGGGGAGGGGGGAGGAGCAAAAACAGCAACAAAAACAACGTCATGGGTGACGTCATGGGTGACGTACGTGCTGTTTTTGCCCCCCTCTCTAAGATATCGACCGCTGATAGCGCAATCGCAACGCAAATTGGCACGTACGTCACCCATGAAGTAATCTCCACAATTCATTTGTCAATTGCACCAAAATTATTTAAATCTATTTTTCATTCATTAGTTATGCTAATCAATGCATAAAATCATAAATTTTTCTTTAAATCTTTAAATATAGCCCCAAAACAGCTAGATTTTAGTCCTGACACTCTTCTGAGGATTATCATCAAATAAGGATTTTAAAAAAATGGCAATATCAAATTTTTATGTATTTTATTGTTTTTTGAATTTCTTATGTATTTCCTTGTATTTTTTACTTATGTAAATTCCATTGTTTTTTTTTTATGGAAATCACTGGCAACACTATTTCAGTCAGAAATAACATGAAATCTATTGTTTTTCATCAGTAAAAATAAAGATGCATTTATGAATTTTGGCAAGATACAGAATTTGTATTGGATTTGTACATGAAATCACATTTTTGAGCAATTTTTGATCTAACATGCACGTACAAAATGTTACGTAACTTCGGAACTGCGTACCCCCGCGTCACAAATTTGGTCTTAAAAGTTGTGTGAGACTTGGAGGAAAAAAGTCATGAAATGTCGCAGCGCAATCTTTTTGTGTTACAAATTCATCACGAAAAATGTCGAGGGGGGGCTGTTTTTGCCCCCCCCCCCCCCTCCCGGGCCAGATAGGGTTAAGAATGAAAAGCAGTGGGCAGGTAACTTTCTGATCCTTTGATGGATTTTCTTCAAACCTTCACCTTTCTGCCTTTATTGAAACCAACCTTTTTTCAGGATGAACTCTTTACGAAGCCTGTCATCTGATTGGTTGAAGATCATGATAGTACTTTTAACAATCCACCTTGAATTAATCAACAGTACTTTTGCTCAACTCTTGCATAAAAACATCAGGGTACAAGTCTATGCCAGAAAAGGCAGCATGGCCGAGTTACAATTGAAAAAGGTGCCTGAATACTAGCCTAGTTTTCAAGCAATTCAATAAAGGGGTCTCGCTGCACTAGACTAATCATTCGCAATTTCTTCCCCAGCTCTGACTGAGAAATCTTTGGATCAGATATACAGTTGAGGCCAGAAATTTACACACACCCAGGACATTCAAAGAAAAGTTTACACTTGCCAAACATCATAAAATTTACTTGTATTTTGATTTATCTTATAAAATATTTGTGCTATTATGATGAATTTAATATCAAACAAATGAGTATGTCATGCCCCTTCATCACATTGCTTTGTCATCAGGAGCTGAAAAATATTTAGGTGTCAATTTTCCCCCATAAATCTTCATTTTTTAGACAAATCAAAAATAAAAACTTGACAAAAACATATATCATATTTGTGCTAGTTACTTCTCAAAACATTTCAGATTGCACTTTTTTGTTCAGTGGTGACATATTATGATAGAAAATGTAATATAAATCAAACATTTGACATTAATATATTTCTATGAAATTATGTTTGAAAATATAATAACAAACAATAGAATACATTTGGCATGAATATTACTTTATTTCTTTCCTCAAAGAAAATTTCACCTGAAATATAATAAAATCCCAACAGCATCCCAATCATATCAAAGAGCTTAACACACTCTTTCATTCGATACCAAATTTGTCATGGTAGTATATATATTTCTGAAGATAAAGTAAATTTTTACGATGTTTGGCAAGCAAACAAAATTCACTGAATTCCATGGATGGGTGTATGTAAAGTTTTGGCCTCAATTGGATCCCATAGCCTAGAAGCCAGGTGAATACTTGATTGTCACCAAGAATGATTGTGTTGTGTTTTGTTGGTTGCTTCTTTCGGGATAAGCATAAAGTTCTATAAAATTGCTAAATTGAAAGTCGAAGAAGGACTTGAAGACAAGTGAAAGTGTACTCCAGGTTGCAGCACATTTGATTTGTTACTCAGCTTTTAAATTACATGACTCTGTCTGTAGTATATGTTTCTATGCAATGCATATCTTCACTCAATCTCTGATGAACCTGCTCTCAAATACTAGTAGCTGTCTGATATCTCTGTATATATACTGCTTCTCTCATAAGTTTATGGTAACCATAATTCTTTGATAGGGTCAGCTTCTTGGAAGTACTTATAATGACTCATACTATATATTAGACATGAACTGGGCCCCATAACATAAAGATTTGCGATCAATTGCAAATTTGAAAGACAAATTATGATTGGTTACTGGTCAGTCATAAAGCGCATGCAACAAGTGGTTTGGCAATTGCCATTTTGCAATTTATCGTAAACCATTATGTTACGGGACTCGGGTCTCCAAACAATGTCAGCCCCATAAAACTCTATGGTCAGCATTAACCTCCAGAGCTTCTGGAAAGTGATCATAAACATGGAAAACAGGATTTGATGCGGGTGAGTGGTAAATGGATCTATATCACACAACACTATATATCAGGCTAAATCACACGATTGCTTCCATACTACACCTACCTTTATCCCCGCTGTTATTGGCCAGGATTCTGGGGAAGCGCCAGATATTGCCGGTGCCGACCATGCAGCCAATGCATGTTAGTATGGTCCCAAAGCTGGTTTTGAAACTTCCACCAGGGTTGCCCTTCTCCCTGTGTGACACATTCTCACCAGCCTGTGAGAGAAATAGAACAAAAAGGATATAAAAACTATCCCTACTGCACGCAGTCAACTGGTGCCCCTCTGCCCTCCTTTGCAGGCTCTATTGCAGTAATGTCCCATTGTAAAAGCTAACTGGCCAATGCCTGGAAAACTTGCTGACTTAATTGAGAAAGAGAAAGACCTCTTATATTTTTATCATTGAATTGAATCTACACTACAAACTCAAAGGAATTGGCATAGGTAAAAGGAAAGGGAAGAAAGGGAAGGAGCCGCAGGTTTGAACCGCAATATATTTTGTCCAGTTCAGCATGAAACATGATGCTTTAGCCTAATATCTTATCAAATATCTTAACATTGACTGTAATTCATTAGGTATTCATACAATTTGGATAATCCAGATGAACAACAATTATCCCACGACTTTCACCAGCCGCTGCTATTGTAAGACCCTATCAAAGTTAGACCTAGATCTACTTGGTCTTTCTATGTGGAAGAGGATACCAGTAATTTTATGACAAGTGCACTGTCTGATCGAGTGAAATTCATAAGATGTTGGTCGGTAGGTAGATAGGAATAACCGTCTCATTTGGGGCATTCTTAATCTAAATCACTTTTTTTGACATACTCTCTCTAAGAAGGGTGGTCAAAGGAGCCATATGCAATCTCAGTGGATCCAACAACCAAAGTATATCTACAGTCGTACTGATTTTTCGGTCTGGTTGGTATGTTACTGTGTCCTGGCTGTTAGTGTTATGTGAATGTGTAACACTAACGTCTTTATTACCATACTAATAGGGAAATAAAGACCTTATTTTCATACAAAATATATCACACTTCATTTACTGTCCACATTTGCATGTGTAATAGATTCCTGTCAAGATCCCGAGCCATGCTGATTGCATAGCTTCAGCTTCACAGGCCGGTAGCGGCCTCACCTAGCGTATGTCCACCGACGTCCTGCGCCGCTCCACCCCCGTTCCAAAGTAATTCATTCCCGCTGAATTCCTTTGAACCGGCGGATTTGAAACTTCATAGAACAGAAGAATATGATGTTGTATTTCGAATATACTACGTTAATCTGATAACCTACAGTATTCAAAAGGTCATTTGTGAGAAGGATATGTTAACTCACCTTTCCTGGATGTAAAGGAGTCGTTTCGGTTGCGTGTTCCATTCTGAAGATTCTGAATCGTAACCATTTTATAACCATAACTCCCTCCGCAGCTAGCTTATCTACGCCAGTAATGTTCTTGAGCTTGTCTCGTGATCGATCGGTACTACTGATCGATCGGCAGCCACTGTTTCAGACAGTTGGGTATTTCTTAACCAAACTATTCAATAAAGGGGTCAGCCTGCACTAAGACTAATCATCTTTTATTTGTTCTCCAGCTCGCCCCACTTAGAAAAGAGGTGGAATATTGTGAATGAATAGTGACTATAGGTCTAAACGAAAACAAGTAGATTTTTTTTTCGGGTTAGAAAAAATAAAACAAAAATTAGCCTGGTAGGCAGGCTAGAGTAAGTAAAGGCATGACTTCAATGAGTGGAGGTCAGTGGTCCAGTTATAGGTGTTTTCGCTACAAGGTAAAGAAAACAAAACTTTGACACTTTTGAAAAGTATTGGGGCCTACAATTCAAATTACTTCGAGAATCAAGCTGAAATCAACACATCATAAAGTCAAATGATGTTCATTTTTTTAGAAGCAGGTTCCGTCTAAAAATGACAATCTCATTGTATAGTCACGAGATAATTACAAGAAAAGTAATCGATGAAAATAATGTCACAAAACCTGCTTCTGACGAACTTGACATCCTTTGAATTTACGGTATGTCAATTTGGGCTTGATTCGTGTTAAATCCTATTTTTCAAAAGTATGTCAAAAAGTTACTTCCAAGATAAAGCGATCTTCGTAACACCAATGCAGTCTCACGTTTCATAACAAAAATCGAGTCCTCAGTATTCGACTTCTTCACTTTTTGACGGTGATATCATGGATATTGTAAATTATAAATGCGTATATTTTGTACCCAAGGTATTCTTATTTATCAAGAATGCCTTAATATTTGTTAAAGTGTTTTGTTTTTTTTAATTTATATAGTTATGAGTTGTACCTCGGCTTTATCTTATTTTAGTATGAAAATCACAGGGAATTTATACTTCATCGGACACGCGTACTATGGAGTGTGTGCCATTAAAAGCCATTGAAACCTTGTTGTAGCGAGCTGAAAGTTGCAATGCGCGATCAAGATGGTTAGTTATTGCGATTTTGGGGCCACAAACATACAATCCTTACTAAGCTCTACCCTATACTTAACCTATTATAGTCCGGATTCTGACCCTAACCTAATTTTGTAGAGGTTAATTGTTAATTCATTGAAGAAACCATCAAGTTCAGGAAAATCTCTGCCCGATGAAGTATAAAATACTTAAAATCAACGATTTGTATTACTACTTTGCTGGTATTCGATGGTTCGTTCTTGTTGTATCATTCTGTTATATTTTGTACATATGTTTTTTTTTTCTTGGGGAAATCAATTGAATAATTGCATTTTATAGGTCTATTGATGACTGTAGTCTGTGTATGTTTCTTTCCTGTGCTTGTGTGTGTGTGCGCGCGTGTGTGTGTGTGTGTGTGGGTGTGTGCGTGTATGTACTAACAAAAGTCAGGGAATTTCAGTATAAATTACTGCATGGTGCTATCTATACAAAAGAAAACCTTTTTATGTTCGGGTTTGTTGATAATAATCAGTGTTCCTTTTGTGGCATTAAGGTAGAAACGTATCAACATGTATTCTGGGATTGTGTGTATATCAAACCTTTATGGCAAAAAGTTATAGAAAGATTGGAAGCGATAGTTTTTGAAAATGCAGAGTGGATAGATATTCATGTAGGTATCAAGGGAAAAGATCTTAATATAAAATGTTGCAATGCAGTCATTTTTATCTTAAAATACATTATTTTTCGATCTAGATCGGAGGGTGTAATTCCATCTCATGAGGTAATATTTAAAAAGATAACGGAATATCGGAATGAAGAAAAAGAAATTGCTTTAAAAAGAAACAAGTTAGGATTACATCTGTTAAAATGGGAGAATGTTACCTTTTAAGAAATAGCACATAAGGTTAAAGTGGTGTGTGTGTGTGTGTGTGAGTGTTTGTGTGTGAGTATGTATGTGAGTGTGTATGTGTGTGTGTGTGTAGGGGGATGGGGTGGACTTACATGTTTTGTGTGGAGGTGGATTTATATGTTCGGCGGGGGGGGGGGGGGGTATCAGAAAAGATTTCATTCTTATGTATTATGGAATTGCTTTATTATCATTACTATTATACATATCTGTTAGTATTATGATTATTATTCTATTTAATAGGAATATAATTTATAAGTTGCATATTCAGGTAGAATATGGCACATATATATTGTGTTTATATACAAGTGGTATATCATACTTTATTGTGTTTATTGAATCAATAGAAATATTACGTTTATGGATTTGTAATTCTGTTATAAAGTGAAATTGTTTATTTCATTATGTGAATGAAATCAAATAAAGAATATGGAAAAAAAAAGTGTGTATGTATGTGTGTGTGCTTGTGTGTGTGTGTGTGTGTGTGTGTGTGTGTGTGTGTGTGTGTGTATGCGTGCGTGTTAAATAAACCCGTCTTCTGTAGGGCCACAAAATCATGACGTCATAAAGGAAGCCAATGCGTTTACGCGCCTAAAACACGTTACTAAAGAAACGCTTATTCATCAACAATAGGGCCGTACATCAGTGATTATTGTTTTTATCTTCTATTAGATCACTTGCGCTTTGCAATTTCTCTTGATTCTTTCCAAATCCTTTCGAATTTATTCGCGGATTTTGACCAAAATGGGATGCAGACAGTCAAAAGTGTGCCCTCTGCCCTTAGGGGTGGGCGTGGCCACCATGGGTGGGGCCCAGGGGAAACCGGGGTGTTGGAATCCTATTCTGAGGGGGCTTAAGAAACTTGCTTCTCGGAGAAACAGAGTAAGGAAATTGATGTTGACGTAGTTCTACACTTCATTTCAGATTTTTCATTCCTCGATTTCTTTGTTCACAATTTCACACATAAGTTTTATGGGAGTTTAATTAGATGTCATTTAAAGGGCATATACTGTACTGGGAATACAAATTTTCAAAAGGAGACTTAGAAGCTTTCTTCTGCATAGCTACTAGGTCACTGCATTTCCCATTTGAATATAATTTGTAGCGTGCAACTTTGATGTTTGTGTACATTTCGTATTTTATGTATATAATTTCATTGTTTTGCGTCGTAAAATGATTTTGTAATTATTCAATCATGTTGTTGTTTTTTCATAAAGTAATAGTTCATGATATTTACTTTAATAGGGGGGCCTACACCCTACAAGCTTTGCTTTTTAGTCGGCCCTCCTTCCCTTTCAAATTGTATTATCTAATTCATTGTATTATGCAAGTTATTTATATGTATGTTAATCTGTGAAGTAAACTATAACATCATTGTAAAAATTGAAAGAGGAGAAATAAACGAATTGAATTGAATGGTCTTAAATTCATGTATTGTCCATTTTAGAAGTTTGCTGAAATTTATTTGCCCTCAAATGATCTACATTTTGAGTAATGAGTGATTAAATCACAAAAATGTTCGGCCCGAACATTTTGAGGATTTAATCATTACCCATTAATTACTCCAAATATGGATCATTTGAGGGCAAATAAATTTCAGCAAGTTTCTGAAATGGACAATACATGAATTTAAGACCATTGGCAAGAAGATTGCTAACAATTACCTTTTGAAGGCTTTTTTGCCTTCCCAGTATATGCCCTTTAATGCATTTTCACTACTCAAGTTACATTTAATACAATACTAACAGGAATACAATTTAGTAACACACATGGACAATAATGAGACATGAATAAATTGGTGAATCAAAGAGTAACCCATAATAAGCCCAAATGTGTAGGGAGACACAGAGGCCATTGACCTACCGAAAGTTTTCCCCTGAAGTTATGAATATTATATAAATATTTCCAACCACATTGATTCGAAAAAATTCATGCTTATAAAGCAAAATGGAAACTTAAAGAAAAGTGAGCTATAGAACGTCTGCGGAATCGATTAGATGTATTCTCTCACAATACATGATTAGGTCTTGCCCAAGCAGTACGATGACGGCATCGACCAGCCGTCGACGTCGTACCAGAGAGATGAGACTGTGAATGCCTACGAGTTTCTTTTCAGGGGTAAGCTATTAAGTTACCAATGTTATTCAATGATTACAGACTTTTTTTTCTCGATGATGTAGATAACAGCCGGTAAATGTGAGATGAGAAACTAATTAGTATTGTAAGCTATCACATTCAAGAGAAAAATCGCAATTCAGGGTCATGATGCATGATTACTTATTTTAACTCACTACCAATGATAGCTACCATGGTAACAGGAGCAGCAAGAGAGTTCATTGGTTGTTGCCATGGTAGTTACCATTGATGGTAAGTTACATTAACTGAAAACCTATGGCCCAGCTCCCACAATTGATCTTGTGCTTCATGTAATGTTTTAAATGAATAAAAAAAAATAAGGATAAAAACAATACCATAAAGTTGATTCTATTCTATTGGCCAGAACGAGTCAAGGCAGCCGTGAAAGCCACCTTGTCTGATGACTCGGATTCTATCGACGACGACGTCCTCTGGCAGAATGACATGCACTGGTACTCAGTAAGGATGTCGATGCTGTTCGCGAGGACGAGCACCAAGGTGGACGGCACCGTCACCATCGGTATCTCTCCGTGAAGAGTAGGTTACCCTTACAGGTAGCCCGTCCCTTTTGCAGACCTAATTCTAAAAGTTCCTTGACTTTGTCATCATTTGAGAGAGTATGGCTATATAACCTTTCCCTGGAATCGACAAAACGTAATATTCGGTTTTGAGGAAATAATCGTCGATAATTGATCAACCTTTCCTTTCAAATTTCAAATTTTGTCAATGGTTATTGGAATCAAATCTCAGTGAAAACTAGTTAGATTTATTCTGCGGAAACTGCAGTACCTTTGACCTTAACATTTCACAGCTGGTATCCCAAAGATATACGTGCTAAATATGTGCAAACTTTCAGTGGAAGAAAGTGCGAGAGAGAGAGAGAGAGAGAGAGAGAGAGAGAGAGAGAGAGAGAGAGAGAAAGAAAGAGAGAGGGGAGAGAGAGAGAGTAAGAGAGAGAGTAAGAGAGAGAAAGAAAGAGAGAGGGGAGAGAGAGAGAGAGAGAGAGAGAGAGAGAGAGTAAGAGAGAGAAAGAAAGAGAGAGGGGAGAGAGAGGGGGGGGGGAGGGGGGGAGGGGGGGGGGATTGCATAAGCAAATGTAAATTCTTAGCGCGTTTATGGTAATTGAAATGACACAATTCCACCCAGTTCAGTCCAAATCTCACAGCCGTGCCGTGGTGTATGGATAAGGGTATTATACGTTTATTTTCCCGCATCTTAAGCTGTTTGACATTCGTAGGATGTATGCCACTTAGTCTGCTTTGTCTAAGTCTGATGAAACACATTTATTCATTAATTTCTTCTCTAAATTTATTTGGACCAGGTCGCTGCAATGGAAAGTGTCCATGGGAACCGTCTTGAAATTGCCAACCTTACTTAACGCCCGGGGCGTGGCCTTCGAAGTGACCGATAACTGTCGACCACTCACAGTGATGTGAGGAATCAAAGCCCGTCGAGGAGGCGTGGCCTTTGAGAATCGGCCAATCATCTTAAAGCAATGGCTATGTGACAATGTACGTGTACAGGTGCCAAACGCGAGAATGAATGGTGGCGCTCCCAGTTATCTGTCACTAGAGTCCTTTGTATAAAAAGGGACTCTAGCTGTCACCTGAAAATGTCACAAAGACGTCGGTAAAAATCATTGAGTCTTTGATATCGGTCGTGTCTGAGAGGGAAGATTTGAAGTTCAAATGAAGGAGATAAAAGTAGGAACGAAGAGGAGGACGAAGACGGCGATGAGAAAGATAGGAGGAAGAGGAAGAAGAAGAAAGCAGGGTGGAAGGCATGAGGGAGGAAGAGGAGCCGAGGAGGAGAAAGACGAACATGGAGGATAGGAGGAAGGGGATTAAAAGAGGGAAGAAGGAAGAGGTGGAGTTTTGGAGGGTGATAATGGAAGAACAGGCCTGACACACAATTTGAGAAAGGAGCACGGAGCCGGAAGTGGAGGGGATTACACGGCCTAGTCGACCGACCAGCTCATAAAGCTTGATCGTTGACACCCTAACCTTCACTGACCTTGCTAACCCATCGTGTGCCAGATAAACTGCTGCTATATGGAAATTGTGTGTATTTCTTGTGAAAAAAAAGGTTACATTTGGCACTCAAATAGTTAAATCGCCATTCATAGGCACGTCAGCCACCATGGCCGTTGTATACAATACTAGCCTTATCTGACACGCGCAGAACGGACGAGAAATGGTGATCGATGAATTCCATTTCATCTCGAAGGAGGAGGATGTAACTTCAAAGCCCACAACGAAGACACCAATGATGATACGAAGCAACAGCAACTCCAGATCGTGTAACGTCAGAAAGCTAGAACCGAATCGGTACACATTTCTCTTTACCTCGATGGGAAAAACCAAAGAGAGTTGTCTGCTATCGCTTTTGAATAACTAGATGTCGCAGATGTATTAGCAATGCTTATACAGGTACATTGATATAGAGTAAAAAACAAAAAAAAAATTATAATAATACTCGACGATATAGACTTCTACTTGATTGTCTTAAATTCAATATTTGAGCATTGCAGGCGACATTCATTTTGAAGGAGTCATAAATATACAAACGGAAGGACATCGTGATTACATTGTGTTTCATTTTTCAGTCAAGGTCTCTTACAGTGAGTGAGAGAGAGAGAGAGAGAGAGAGAGAGAGAGAGAGAGAGAGAGAGAGAGAGAGAGAGAGAGAGAGAGAGAGAGAGAGAGAGAGAGAGAGAGAGAGAGAGAGAGAGAGAGAGAGAGAGAGAGAGAGAGAGAGAATTGCTTGCTAAACAAAGCAACACGCGTTGGTACCATGGGTACGTTGAGCAGAGTTGTCCAAACTCTCTGCAGAAGATTACGGATTTGCGCCATCTGTTGGATTGAATTGGTACAATGATATTGGGCAGGGCCTTAGAAGTTGTATAAAATATACACGAAATGAAATGTCTCCTTCTGTATTTATTCATTAATTTATCTAGTCTTCTCTTTTTTAGGGTAGCCCCATCAGTGAGCTTGCCCTGTTTTCTTTGGGGGCACTGTGTACAAATAACACAGCGATACATATTAGCATGGACATATATTACAACGATGAACTGATGTAAAACACAACCTAAGAAGGAGGACCAATGCTTCCACATGCATCGCACAAGTGAAATATCATTGCCAATTGGAAATTGGTAGCTTAACATAATTATGATTGATACTTAATAGTTATACCTCGTAACTATTGTGCTGTCTTCTGATCCTTCAGAGTTTTCTACTTACAAGTATTTTTTTCTTCAAGGGTAGTTCACCCTGAAATTAAGTTGGTTTCAATGATAGCAGAAACATGAAAGAAACATATAAGTGAAGGTTTTGATGAAAATCCGTCAAAGGATAAGAAAGTTATGATCGTCAGAGTTTTGATTCAGTCACGTCACATGAGAGGTGCTCTCCCATAATGCCAGTGTATAATATTTTTTGAAAATTTTTATTTTCTCAAAAGGATATGAACTGTTTAATTGTGCATTTGGTACATCATTAGAAACATGTTTTTACACACATTGCAGAAAAATGAGCAATTTAAGTAGTCATACTGCACACAACATGTAGGAGAGCGCCTCGCACTTGACGTCACAAAATTGGAATGTCAAAAGATCATAATTTTCTTGTTCTTTGACAGATTTTCGTCAAACCATCACTAGTATGTTCTTTTTATATTTCTGTTTTTATTGAAACCAACTTAACTTCAGGGTGAACTATCTCTTTAAAGGGCATAATACTGGGAAGACAAAAAAGCCTTCAAAATGTAATTGTTAGCAATCTTCTTGCCAATGGTCTTAAATTCATGTATTGTCTATTTTAGAAGCTTGCTGAAAGTTATTTGCCCTCAAATGGTCTACATTTGGAGTAATGAGTGATTAAATCACAAATCCTCAAAATGTTCGGCCCGAACATTTTGAAGATT
>OZ022594.1:16730347-16775347 GCA_963669155.1 Arbacia lixula
ATGATTTTGTGATGTTTGTTATGTTACACACATTGATATGCAACCTTTTACTTGTGCATTTCACACATTGCAGTGTATTTCTTTTTCAAAAACAGTAAAAGAGCAATTTATGGAATTATACTGCACACAACATATGGGGGAGCACCTCGCACGTGACGTCACAAAGTTGAAATTTCAAAAAGACTATACTTTCTTATCGACGGATTTTCATCAAACCTTCACTCATATGTTTCTTTCATGTGTCTCCCTTTATTGAAACCAACTTGATTTCAAGGTAAACTATCCCTTTAAAAGGTTCGTCCACACTAAATTGATTTCCGGCTGTTTTCCACCGTCTTCCGCATATTCAGTTTGCTGCTCTCAGATCACGCAGCAGCGATGCTAGATACTTTTCCCTTTAACATTAAGTTAGATAAGAAGGGTTGGTTTTATTTCGTTCATGTTATTATATTCTACGAAAATAGATATTTCAAATTCATATTGAGTTCCCAGGTAAATGTTTCTTCTGCATTACGTAATGTTGAGTACATGTTAATAAATAATCGGTTCTTATATAGCGCTTTCCTAGTAGGAAGTACTACCCAAAGCGCTCGATTATTACCCTGGCTTTAGCCAAGCAGCCAAGTATGAAGCGCTAAAAGTTGATCTAAAAAGTTGATCTTATTGGATCAGGAATATATTCCATTTACTACACCCGGGTTGAGAGGGACAAACATGAGCAAAACACCTTGTCCAAGGGTGTACGCACCGGGCTGGACTTGAACCCAGGATCTCTCTGTGAGAGTCAAGGCCTCTCACCATTAAACAACAGTGCCCTCTTAGAAATCGAGTTTAAAGGGAGTAAAAGGGAAAGCACACAAATAACGATATTTGATCAGAATTGGATAGAGGTGAGTTAGACTGGAAAGAAGCAGAAGGGAGGAAAGGGAAAATAACGATAAGAAGAACAAAAGGGACATGAAAGGGAAAATAAGAAGAACAACAACAAAAGGAGAAGGAGATATGAATAGCTCAAAGGAACCAGGAGACGTAAGAAAGCTTTGAATCGTAAAAAAAAAAATCTTGGACCCTTTAACATGTTTAACAAACACTTCGTTGCCATGGGAAACAACTTTGCGCCACTTCGTGTGTGTGTAGCGCATACTGTATAATGATTGAATCAGAGACCTGGGGATTACCGTCGCGCCGAGGTCAGAGGCCACATATTGAGTTTCGAACCTCTGACCCCTTGTGTCAGTGTGTGTAAGGGTATTCGTGCCAAATATTGTGACATCAGAGCTAGAGATGTTGTATGTATTTTTTCAGGGATTCCACATCGCTGGTATTATCTTGCATTGTCGGCCTGGAGATCGATGTATGTGTGTGTGTATGTGTGTGTGTGTGTGTGTGTGTGTGTGTGTGTGTGTGTGTGTGTGTGTGTGTGTGTGTGTGTGTGTGTGTGTGTGTGTATGTGTATGTGTGTGTGTGTATGTATCTGTGGCTGTAAATTTAAATCATGTGAATAATCCGTGACCTATGTAACACATTAGTTCAAACGTTACTTTCTTGGTACTATTGGGCCTTTTTGCAAGGGAGACAATATGGGAAAGAGTTTCGGGAACGGAGTGGGTGTTAATCCAAAAAAACTTAAAAATAAAACAAAAATATAAACAAAACCCTACACCATGACAGATAGATAGATAATATCATATCGTTTGGACTTCCTCTTCAGACAACATCGATAGCCTGTGATTGGAGCGTTCGGAATACTCTGATATGTATCATAATACTGGCTCAGTTGGCAGTTATGATTGTAGGCAGTGATCATTGTGGGAAATAGATCAAGCGATTGCTCGGAATTTTGCTCGGTTTTGTTTCTACGCCACCCTTTTAGCTCAATGCGCCATTTTTCGCGCTCGTAATCTTTGTTACAGCGCTTCACCTTCTCGCGCACGGTAATTCTGCAGGATATGAACCAAAACGCGGGGAATTCCCCGATCTTGATACCTTGTTGACATTATGCTTGCGATATTAGGTCTACGGCGCCTGTGCCCTGTGCCGTACTCCTCTACATTTGCGGATCC
Source organism: Arbacia lixula (assembly GCA_963669155.1). Taxonomy (NCBI): domain Eukaryota; kingdom Metazoa; phylum Echinodermata; class Echinoidea; order Arbacioida; family Arbaciidae; genus Arbacia; species Arbacia lixula. Next base: position 16,732,411 of record OZ022594.1, read on the forward strand.
AGGCGGGGGCGCCAGAGGTGGGCGACCCCCTTATTTTGGAAGCATCGTTTGAAGTTCTGATTGACTATCGTGCTCATAATTGTTTTTTATATTGTCCTCCGTGTTTTTGATGAAGGTTAACCCGACCACCTCCCGCCCCATCCCACCTCCCTCACATCCCACTCCCCCCCCCCCCTAAAAAAAAAAGAATAGCAAAAAATAGCAATAATAATTAAAAATAAAATAATAATCAATGATTAAAAAAAATCCTGGTCCACCGCTGCCCAAACCGTGTTGCCTTTGTAATTTACTGGACATGTTGAATAATCTGTTACGTCCACCTGTGTGCAAAATGCCTTGATCTCCATCGGTTGTGCACCCCTCTGCGTCTAGTCTGCGTCTGATTTCTCAGAAAATCCTTGCGTCGGACGCAGGGAGGTGCACGGTTTTTTTTTCAGGCACGCATGAGGAGGCAGGGGGCGTAGATGGTTATTGAACATGCCCAATAAAATTGCTTTTGATGTTTTTGATGTTTTTTGGTTTACACGGATGCATCCATCGCAAGGAGGTGCATGGAGTTGCAAGAATGATTGTAATCGGACGCACGTTTCTACTGCGTTAGTTGCACGTTCACTGAACGTCCACGCACGATATCGTCTTGCCTGCAAGGTGGTTGACAATGTGAACGCATTCTTGCATTCTATACATCCATGTCGAAACGCAAGCAAATCGCAGGAGTTGCCCCGCGCATGATGCAAGCACGCACTGGTTTTTGACACTCACGACTGGTTGTGACCAAGGCAATAGACTCCGGTTGTCATGATCTTGAAGAAAACTGAGCAAAATCAAGCCTGGTGGAGGCTGTGGTTTATTTTCCTCTTTTGATCGGTTGATTAGAAAGCTGTGGAATTGGGCGGAATTGAGTGAAACTGCGCTGATGAGGGAAGCTCGAATTACTGACTGCGGGGATAGGGCCAGAGTACTAAAGAAGGCACTCCGTCTGCTTGAAGGTAAGGTTGGCGGTAAAGCATTTCATTTCAGGTCTTCATTTTGTCTCTATCGGAAACATGATATCTATGACATATACAAATATACGTCCTTATTGAAATCCATCTCTCTCTCTCTCTCTCTCTCTCTCTCTCTCTCTCTCTCTCTCTCTCTCTCTCTCTCCATCTCTTTATCCCCATCTCTTAATGTCCACATGGTTGTATGTCTATCTATTGATATATCTCTCTATTTACTTTTGTTTTGGTTAAGCTTGTTACTACAATATTTCCTATTGTTCCACCCCACCCCTTCCCATACCCTCACCTACCCCACCCATACCCCCATCCTCATTCCCACACCCCTATATCTCCACCCCAACCAGACGCCCTTTAAATTTTCTCTCTCTCCCTCTCACTCTGCCTCTGTCTCTGTCTCTGTCTCTCTGTCTCTCTGTCTGTCTGTCTGTCTGTCTGTCTCTCTCTGTCTATCTCTGTCTCTCCCTGTCTGTCTGTCTGTGTGTGTGTGTGTGTCTCTCTCTGTCTCTCTCTCTGTCTGTCAGTCTCTATCTATCCAACTATCTATCTATCTATCTATCTATCTATCTATCTATCTATCTATCTATCTATCTATCTATCTCTCCCTCTGTCTCAATCACACACATACACCCCCTCACACACACACACTTCTCCATCAACCCCCCCCCCACCCCTAATCCCTCTGATCCCATTCCGATACCTTTCCACACTATTGAAATACAGACTACGATTTATGAAAAACATGTTATGTACGAGAATCTATCTTTATTTTCATCACGTCTAATATCAATTCTGCTAATTCTGTTACTGTCATCATCTGAATCCATCATGCCATTAAAGCCACAAGATGCTATTTTAGCAATAGAGTACCGAAGTGGTGTCGTCATATCCATGGTTAGGACATGACATTCATATCGGCATCATTATTATTGCCCTGCTGGTCGGTACATCCAGGAGATGCATGTATTCCTGGCTATGCGTCTAAATATGGGGCAAATCAAAATCAGACACGCTCAAATCCATATCCCCTAGCAACGGTTAACTCACTTGGCGAGAGAAATTCCATCACGTCGCTTTGGTCTCCCTTTTATTGTAGTGTCAAGCATACGACAGTGATACTGTGGTGGCTAGACGGAGACATTCAATATTTTGGCCCCCGAAGATGCTGCTTTTAACGCACGGAGCATACATACATTCGACAACGTGACACCTGGAGGAAGAAAACACACGCCGGCATGGTGTGTATGTGCGTATGTCTAGGTGTTTGTATGTATGTGCGTGTATGTGTGTGTGTGTGGGAACCAACCTCTTAGCCAATGCGTCTCAGATTTGGCAACAGTGCCGCTATCAAGTTGAAGATCCATTCATGTGTGCGTGAATATTGTATTCAGTTGTATTGCAGGCTGAACCGTTGATCCTTTATAACTGAGGCAAGCTATCGGTGGACGCTGGTTTCCATTGCTCGATTTTGTTGAGACATGGAGATACATGTATGACATAGATATGGATGCGCTACCTGATATGGTACACCGCCCACTGTCCCTGCAGACATGGTAGATGCTACACCAGGCAACATAAGGAGGAGACATTGATGCAACACGCATGTTTACGACTGCGCTGGGAGCCGTTGCATTGGGGCTATTTTATGGTAAGTGATGTCATATCGTTGTCACATGTTGTACATAGTAGGTGCATATGAAATAGAGAAGAGAAATATGAGGAAGTATGTTAACGAAAAGATATGTGGATGGATTGATACACAGCTGACTAAATGAATGTACAAGTATGTTATGTACATACCGGTAGATAGATAGATAGATAGATAGATAGATAGATAGATAGATAGATAGTTAGATAGATTGATATAAATTGTTACTACTACACCGAAATAAAACAGTGAGTTATGGGATCACAAGTTGACTAGTGAGGGGGGGGGGGGGAGAATGAGAGAGAGAGAGAGAGAGAGAGAGAGAGAGAGAGAGAGAGAGTGTGTGTGTGTGTGTGTGTGTGTGTGTGTGTGTGTGTGTGTGTGTGTGTGTGTGTGTGTGTGTGTGTGTGTGTGTGTGTGTGTATGTGTGTGGCGATGCTCCTGCCGCAAAAGACCTCAAAGTCTTCGAAAGTATACGAATACAAATGAGTAAATAAGTTATTAAGTATAAGTCAAAGTGTATATAAGTAAATAAGAAAAAATGTGTGTGTGTGATTTGTATGTGTGTATGTGTGTGCGTGTGTGTGTGTGAGAGAGAGAGAGAGAGAGAGAGAGAGAGAGATACAGACAATAGAGATTGAACTACAAAGAGGAAAGGGTGATCATTATTCAAAGATATAGAGAGAGTAAGGGGATAATAGAAGTATCAAGAGGGCGCTAGGATGTGATCAAAGAAGGAAGAGAGAGAGGAAAAGATATATATGTATATATATATATATATAGAGAGAGAGAGAGAGAGAGAGAGAGAGAGAGAGAGAGAGAGAGAGAGAGTGAGAGAGAGAGAGACCTCCCTATAACCCCTACCACCACCCTACTTCCCTAACCCCTACCACCACCCCACCGCCCTAACCACTACCACCACCCTTCCTCCCTAACATCTACCACTACCCTACCTCCCTAATTCCTGCCACCACCCTACCGCCCTAACCACTACCACCGCCCTTCCTCCCTAACACCTACCACTACCCTACCTCCCTAATTCCTGCCACCACCCTACCTCCCTAACCCCTACCACCACCCAACCTCCCTAACCCCTACCATCACTACCCTACCTCCCCAACCCCTACCACCACCCTACCTCCCTAACCCCTACCACCACCTTACCTCCCCAACCCCTACCACCACCCTACCTCCCTAACCCCTACCACCACCCTACCTCCCCAACCCCTACCACCACCCTACCTCCCTAACCCCTACCACCACCCTACCTCCCTAACCCCTACCACCACCCTACCTCCCTAACCCTACCATCACCCTACCGCCCTAACACCTACCACCACCCTACCTCCCCAACCCCTACCACCACCCTACCTCCCTAACCCCTACCACCACCCTACCTCCCTAACCCCTACCACCACCCTACCGCCCTAACACCTACCACCACCCTACCTCTCCAACCCTTACCACGACCCTATATATACCTCCTTAATCCATGCCACCACGCTACCTCCCTAATCCCTACCACCACCCTACCTCTCTAACCCCTACCACCACCCCACCTCCCCAACCCCTACCACCACCCTACCTCCCTAACCCTACCATCACCCTACCGCCCTAACACCTACCACCACCCTACCTCCCCAACCCCTACCACCACCCTACCTCCCTAACCCCTACCACCACCCTACCTCCCTAACCCCTACCACCACCCTACCGCCCTAACACCTACCACCACCCTACCTCCCTAACCCTACCATCACCCTACCGCCCTAACACCTACCACCACCCTACCTCCCCAACCCCTACCACCACCCTACCTCCCTAACCCCTACCACCACCCTACCTCCCCAACCCCTACCACCACCCTACCTCCCTAACCCCTACCACCACCCTACCTCCCTAACCCCTACCACCACCCTACCGCCCTAACACCTACCACCACCCTACCTCCCTAACCCTACCATCACCCTACCGCCCTAACCCCTACCACCACCCCACCTCCCCAACCCCTACCACCACTCTACCTCCCTAACCCCTACCACCACCCTACCTCCCCAACCCCTACCACCACCCTACCTCCCTAACCCCTACCACCACCCTACCCCCCGAACCCCTACCACCACCCTACCTCCCTAACCCTACCATCACCCTACCGCCCTAACACCTACCACCACCCTACCTCTCTAACCCCTACCACCACCCCACCTCCCCAACCCCTACCACCACCCTACCTCCCTAACCCTACCATCACCCTACCGCCCTAACACCTACCACCACCCTACCTCCCCAACCCCTACCACCACCCTACCTCCCTAACCCCTACCACCACCCTACCTCCCTAACCCCTACCACCACCCTACCGCCCTAACACCTACCACCACCCTACCTCCCTAACCCTACCATCACCCTACCGCCCTAACACCTACCACCACCCTACCTCCCCAACCCCTACCACCACCCTACCTCCCTAACCCCTACCACCACCCTACCTCCCCAACCCCTACCACCACCCTACCTCCCTAACCCCTACCACCACCCTACCTCCCTAACCCCTACCACCACCCTACCGCCCTAACACCTACCACCACCCTACCTCCCTAACCCTACCATCACCCTACCGCCCTAACCCCTACCACCACCCCACCTCCCCAACCCCTACCACCACTCTACCTCCCTAACCCCTACCACCACCCTACCTCCCCAACCCCTACCACCACCCTACCTCCCTAACCCCTACCACCACCCTACCCCCCGAACCCCTACCACCACCCTACCTCCCTAACCCTACCATCACCCTACCGCCCTAACACCTACCACCACCCTACCTCCCCAACCCCTACCACCACCCTACCTCCCTAACCCCTACCACCACCCTACCTCCCTAACCCCTACCACCACCCTACCGCCCTAACACCTACCACCACCCTTCCTCTCCAACCCTTACCACGACCCTATATATACCTCCTTAATCCATGCCACCACGCTACCTCCCTAATCCCTACCACCACCCTACCTCTCTAACCCCTACCACCACCCCACCTCCCCAACCCCTACAACCATCCTACCTCCCCCTCCTACCACCACCCACATCCCCAACCACTTCCACCACACCACCACATCCCCAACCTCTACCACCCCCATCCCCCACCCCCACCTCTTCCGCCCGCTCTTCATACGATATCTCTCTACCTCTGACCACATTACTTCATCTCTAAGGGATGATTTATGCAGATTTGATTTCGGGTCCGAGGGACCTCAGAGCGTGTTGTAAATTTGAAGCTTTAATAATGCAGGGCATGAACGCCGGAGACTCGATCGATAAAAACCTGATATTAAAGGTAGTTATATCCCTTTGACAGACAAAATCAAGGTATGTGAAACATTGCATGGACGACAAATATGACAGTATAACTCGAGTTTGTACAATATGAAACCTGACAATGACACATAACTACAGCACAGTATGAAAAGCATTTTTGCCAAGCTTAACTTCCTTTTCGAAATCAAAGTAAGAATGTAGTCATCTCATGAATCGCAATTGCACCATTTGGATCCGGTGTGTGCAGTATGAAACTCAACAGCGATGCATTATCCAAACAACGCATGTAACAGTTCGCCTTTCATGCTTAGCTTCCTGTTGACATTGTTGACATGGTTGAAATGCAAAGTGAAGTTGGATCCACCAATGTAACATTTCCAAACTTCCTTAGTATAATTTGGCTAAAATGTTTATCAGAAGAAATCGTTTTTTCTACATGATTTTCCGTTCAATTGAGATATGATTTTGTCCAGCCTTAGTAGAATTGCTCCCAGATTGTCATAAGGGGGGGGGGGGGGATTATAATGTTTGTATCCTTTTGTGTACATGTTGTCGCATTTTTGAAACTATTTTGTTCTGCAATTCGTCACCTTTCGTGCACGGCGTCGCACTACAGGTATATCTTCATTGGTCCACCACGGGCCCGGGGTGAAGCTAGCTGGCCAGCGCTAAATACAATTCGTATATAGAGAATTTGCCGATTTGAGGATCGTACGGCCGAATCGGGTTAATATTCGTGATTACGTACTATGTGTCTGCTTCTCATAATGTACATGTAACGGCTAATTTATATGATCTTATTTATATGCTAATTTATATGATCATATCTCAAAGCTGACGTCAAATGTCTCTGATAACAGCACTGATCTGATTAAATCACTTTGATTGTAAAAATAATGCTGGCAGTGCAATAGTCTATTCGTTCTAGAATTTATATCTAGACGACCCGACCGAAATTCTGTATGTAATGATAACATGGTAAGGTCAATATAAAGTGACTGAACTTTTTGTCACTATAATGCCTATATTCCATGGGAAAATATTGTACATTCTGCTTTATATTGCTGACTGTTGCATTTACACAATTTGATATAATTTTTAGAATATTATATGTATATTAATAGGTACAATTAACCTCAGATGGGCCGGAAGTGTTCTTGTATGGCCGCTATATATTTGGACTTTTTGTCCAACTCAGATATTTTGTTTATTATGATTTTATGATTAAAAAGAGCGCAGCTGATACCTCTTTTAATATACCACGGGTCTGTTTAATCTCTTTATCTATATGAAACTAAAAGCTGCTTAGCTCAGCTCGCCAAAGTAAACACCCATTATGCTATACAAACGCTGAAACAAGAAATGAAATTTCGCCGCCGACCTTTTCGCGGTAAGTCGCTGACATGCTTTGCCTTTTCCGCACTCGCTAAGGCGTGAACATGGATTGAAACGGATCACATTTTGACATTTGAAACGCCCAAAACACACAAGGATTAAATTGCTTGAATACCCAATGTGTGTTTACTCGTAGGCAAAACAGGCTTGCGGCAAGCTTTTGGCTACTCGTACTTCCCTTTAGCTCCTAACGTCGACCACGAATCGCTGCCTTGAGCGATATGGCACCACCTTTATTCAACTTTGATATAAAAAGTAGCGCGTGAATGCAAATACATCACGTGTGCACCCTCTGAGCGATTCTTAAAGATCATTCGTATAATACGATGTGGAGGTAAAACAGGAAGAGAAGAGAAGAGAAGGGAAGAGACAGAGGGGGGGGGGGGGGTATGGGAGGGGGAGAACGGACGATGAGAGACGGGAAGCGTGGATGTAGAGAGAATGATAAGAAGAGACAGAATTAGAGAGGAAGAGAGAGAGAGAGAGAGAGAGAGAGAGAGAGAGAGAGAGAGAGAGAGAAAGAGAGAGAGAGGGGGAGAGGGGGTAGAGGGGGGGGGGGGTATAGAAGAAGGTGGTGGAGCGGGGGCGGGGGGGGGCGAAAAAAGAGAATCAGAAAGGAAGAGCAAAAGGGATATGAATATAGCGAGAAGGGCAAGGACGAAGGGAGGGTTCATTGTATGCACACAATAATCATCACTTTGTGTTTATGTGTGTTTGCATGTTTGATTATAAAATGGTTTAGTTAGGCGAGAAGAGATATCGCATCAGTTGCTTCCAACCCCCCCCCCACCTCTCTCTCTCTCTCTCTCTCTCTCTCTCTCTCTCTCTCTCTCTCTTTCTCTCTCTCTCACGCACACACACTAAAACACACGCTCAATTTCTTTGTCTAAATAAGTGCAAGGTCGCTAACAAAAGCTAAAACCTTTTTGAAGAGAAAAAACGTTAAATATGCATTGCAATTATGCTTTTTTGGAAATGGATTTATTAATCTCGACCTCATAAAAATCCATACCGGTATTGTATATCTGTTTTTATTGTAGAACATGAATCGTTGGAATGATACCCAAACGCCAAGAATGTGTTCGTGATGTAAAAAGGTCGGGTCGGACCGAACACACCCATGACACGACTTCTGGTATATGCTCAAAGCATGGACATTATACACTGTACGTCTTCTGTGTCGGACCGCATCGGTTTTGTGTGGTGTGGGCTACGGCAGATGCATGCAACACATGCAAGTGAGCCGATTGATTGACTGATTTTTTTTTTCGTTGAGATTCGGAGAGGGAAGGGGAGGGGATGGGGGAGGGGCTTTATAAAGTACATCTTTGTGTCACACCAAAACGTCAAGGCATGTCACGAATTGTCACCAAGCCAACAGCATGCCGCCATAATCATGATAATGGAACATCACATAAATGGAGCAATCGGTTCACTGCCGTCCCCAACATGATTCTGAGTTTGCAGACACCGTAGTGGTGTCGATATGCACTCCCTAATGAGTGACATAACATCAGCCCGAAAGTACGTTCGACGTGAAAAGTTAATAACTTCTCCTTTTTTGGCTGACGTTTCCTAGAGCAATGGCATGTATAGCTTAGCGTCTTCTATTTACTGATGCGATATTTCAAGAACACTTATTTCAAAAAGGGTGAGAGGATGAGACCGCACCGGTGTAGCCATAGCAACGGAAATCGGGTTGGATGAAGCGGGAGAGTCGAGAAATATTCTGATTTGGAGAATTGCGAAGGAAAGAGAGGGGGAACATGTGAAAAGTGCAAAGTGAAAGCTGAAAAATAGAGAAAGATAGAATAGTTTTGATTTAATACTTAAAGGGTTACTAAATTAGAAAAATAAGTTCCCACTAATCTAAGTAAAATTATCCACTAAAAACAAATTTCACACTTGTTTGCCACAATAAATTCTCATTTTGACGAAAATTTGAAAAAAAAAAAACACGCACACCTTCAATTGACGTCAGAGGAGTCAAATGCCATAAAAGACTCCGCTGTTAAACTTAGATTGTACGGAAGTCAACAATCATGACAATAAACCATTTTCGTAATGTATTCACAACTTTACCAACTGCATAGTAACGCGTTATTGCATTCACCTGTATCTTGTCATTCAGATTCAATGGATGGAATGCACTTTTAATCTATTAGTTGTTGCTACTCAGACAAACCTCGGACTAGCTTTGGGGTTCCCGTTGGTAATGTATTGTTTTAACGGTGTGAATAAAATTTGCATACATAACGAAAAAGGTCTATTAGAAGTTATTGTTGACTTCCGTACAATCAATTTTACATAAATTAGTGGGAACTTATTTTTCTAATTTAGTGACCCTTTAAAGTACTCAGAACAAGTGGTGCATGTATGATACACATAAATCGTATTATGTGTAAAGGTGTATCCCTCTTGTAGAGGTAATCCAATTCTTTAAACATTGTACAAGTGCAACATAAAGGTCCAGTATATGAAATGTGAACCTGAACACTGACGTCTAACATGTCTAATGCACGCACATCATTAAAACATATTTCTTCGCAATGGGTCTCTTTCGCCCTGCATCCTTCTCAAGTTCGATGTGAAAATTCAGATTCCAGATTATTCCATGTCATAACGTGCTCATCACCTCCCATCTTCGACGTAATCAAAGTCATCATACAGCTGACAATTTCAAATTTAAAAGTCTTACATTTAAAAGTCAAAAGTCTTAAAAGGAATCATATTTGATTTGGAAGGTCGCCCAATCAAATCAACGATCGAGCAATACGTCTAGTACGTCATACCATCGCGGGAATTCAAGAAAATGGCGACGACCAGTATGCTTTCGTTTTGCTACGAACATCGCGATTTGCATTTTTCTCAGACATTTTGCTGGGGTGTTATTTAAGTTATTATAAAGGATGAAAATTCATCTTTCAGCATAATTGATTTATTATATGGGTTGAGGTTTTCTTAATCAACAAACAATGCAGTATATGCGTCTACAGGAAAGCAATGCCAATAGTTGGTGCAGTGTTGGTCATTGTTGACCAAAATAAAGATTGATTTCAATGATTTGTGAAATAAAAGAAGAATATCATGTAGTACATACAATATTGACAGTATTTTTGTATTTTTGTGAGTGTCATTGTCGTGCTATTTTTCTCACCTCTTCATTCTTCTAATTAATTTTCTCCCGTTATCATTAAATTTTCCAGCTCATTACTATCCTCCTTCTTCTTCTCTTTATCTTTAATTTTCCTCCTCCCCCCCCCCCCCCCTTATTATTCAGAGTTTCCTTCTCCTTTGATATTTTCTTTGAGGAAACATCAGCTCGTCTTTATCAGCACGATCAGTTTTATAATATCCTGTACACATTTTGCGACCGTCGCGCGAAGATTATTTTCATTTCTCACTTCGTTATGGGACGTTATAGTCTGCGTGAAAAGGTCAGATGCATAGCATGCACAGAACCCTTAAGGTAGGACACCGGCTTCTGCCCGGCGCAGGTTGTGCCTGCTTACGTAGGCATAAGAAAGGTTTGATGAACTGATGAAACGCGCACGGAAGTGCGCTGAGACAAGAGATGGATTGGTGGCTGTAGAGGAGGAAGGGGAGATGTGAGAGGGGAGCTAGGAGGGGAGGGGAGGGAGGGAGGGGGAGGGAGGGAGGGGGTTATAAAGCAAAACATATATATATACAGAAAGAGAGAGAGAGAGAGAGAGAGAGAGAGAGAGAGAGAGAGAGAGAGAGAGAGAGAGGAGAAGGTTTGATGAAACGCGCACGGAAGTATTTTGGGATGCTTTATCATAAATGCTGCAATCTTCATTACATGATATGAAGTTGTTGATTTTACTGTCGATTTTACTGTGTTATGTCTTGTCCATTGTATTTTTAAGAATGTCAATAGATTTGTATTGATCTATGATTGCTGCTGTTTAGCATTGTAATGTATTCATTATCCGTCGGGGCCCTTAGTGACAGCAGTTTTTATAACTGAAGGGGCCACCCTGCTAAAATAAATAAATAAATAAATAAATTGGTGTCTATAGAAGAGGAAGGGGAGAAATGAGAGGGGAGGGAGGGAAGGGGCGAAAGAGAGAGGTGGATGGGGGAGAGAGAGAGGCGGAGGAGAGAGAGACAGAGGGAGGGGGGAGACAGAGAGACAGATAGACATAGAAACAAACAGGTGAATGGAGAGAGAGGGGGTGAAAAAATTAAGAGGGGAAGGAAAGGTAGTATAAAGATATTGGATATAGTTCGATAACACCTCTCTCTCTCTCTCTCTCTCTCTCTCTCTCTCTCTCTCTCTCTCTCTCTCTCTTTCTCTCTCTCTCCATCTGTCTCTCTCTCTCTCTCTCTCTGTCCTATATATATCTCTCTCCTATATATCTCTCACTTCATCTACCTGTATATATGTGTATAGGTGCGTGTGTCTCTATCTCTATCTCTCTTGAACAGTGTTCACGTTGTGTGAGTTTTTTTCTACGCCTCTGTCTCTGTGCCCTCTCCCCGTCAACCTCTCTCTCTCTCTCTCTCTCTCTCTCTCTCTCTCTCTCTCTCTCCTATATATCTCTCACTTCATCTACCTGTATATATGTGTATACGTGCGTGTGTCTCTATCTCTATCTCTCTTGAATACAGTGTTTTTTTCTACGCCCCTGTCTCTGTGCCCTCACCCAGTCAACCTTTCTCTCTCTCTCTATTTCTCTCTTTCTCTCTCTCCCTCCCCCCCCCCTCTCTTTCTCTCTCTCCCCCCCCCCCCTATCTCTCTCTTACTCTTCCCCTTCCTCCCTCTCCTCAAGGTGTAATATCATATATCTCCATATTCTAATAATGTGGTAGATGAATAAAGGATAATAAACCCGAAGCAGTTGCCCTTTTTGATTATTAAAACGGGAAGGTCGGTCAGAACGGAGTGGCAAGAATTTAATTTCCACTAATTATCAAGTTCGTTCGCTATCCCTCGATGACAAAGATTCATCAGTCAATCGTGTAACATGTATATTGCATGCCTTTCCCTGAGCCCGATAACGAAGACCAATACATGCGCTAAAGCTAAGAAGGTGTTCGCCATTGCTAATCATTATAATGCTACCACGCGGGGATAAAAATAGATACATAAAAGTAGGAAGCTAAATTAATGTATGTATAATTCACTTATGGAGGATGCGGGAGACATCTCGTTCGAATCACTGAGCACAGTATAAGTAAACTTGGTCCATAGAAAGGCGGGCTATAAGATTCTGCAAAAAGAAATTTGATATTTTCCACAACACGCGCTATGTATTGTTTCAGAACTGTGCATTTCGCGAGAAGTACTAGGTGTTTAAAAAACGTTTCACACTTATGATTGATTTCAGTAAAATAGCATTAATGAATACCTAATTACATTTTCACTTCATGACAAGTCAGGACCATAACATGTTTGTATATCAGCTTTTTGATTCAGAAGATAACAAGTGGACACCTCCTCAACAAATCAAACGCGCATTTTTGATTGATCGAATAATTATTATCACAAAGCTTGCACCTAAGACATGTGACATCTCTCAACCATGCGATGTTTACCTTTCAACGTGCTTCGAGTTTTCACTGTTGAGATGATATTTGATCGTGTCAACCGTGTCAACCATGTCAACCACATATGAAGAATGCTTTGTAACACCTAGTATTTGTTATCGCATGTATGATGCATACGGAGACATCAGACCAGGGATACTGATATGGAAGTCTATACATCAGGGCCGGTATTCAATTCAATACTTAAGAAAAGTACAAATATACTTAGTATTTGGCTCAGCTAAGTATTTGGCTTATTCCATATTCAAGACAGTTCTTAGATCAATACTTAGGTAGAAAAAAATAATCCCGTCTCGATTAAAGCGATACCGTTTGATTAATTCAGTGCCATTGGCATTGTATTTTTGAAGAGGATGTACACGCTGCTGATAAGCAAGACGTTGGCGAATTTCTTAATGGTGATTGTAAAAAGATGAAGAACGCGTATATCAATGAGCTTTCAACTATGAATGCATGTCGTAAGTGTCCTATCAAGAGGAAGCAAAATACTTAGTCAAAAATACTCATTTGAATAGCAAACTTACGTAAGTACAAAAGAATACTGAAGTATTTACTTGATTGGAGCAATTTATTTACTTAAACCAGAGAGGTGTAAGGAATGGAGTCAGCACGAAGTGTAATTTATTCCTACAGCAGTCGTGTGCATTGATGTCACAATGGAATATTTTACGCGTTTGGCTCTTCGATCGAGGGAAATCCGCCGCCAAACAAGCATGACAAAATGTAGGATGCATTTTGAGGAATATATATTCTGTATGCGCAGAAGATTTCAGAACCACTACATGAACTGAAGTACATGTGCAGTAGTATTACATCTTATAAAGATACGATTCTGTGAATTTCAGATTATATTGTTGCTTCGTTTTTGTGATAAAATGAGAATACTATAGAAAACATGCCAGAGAAATGCCTCCATATCACACATTTCCAAATAATATTTCCTTAAAAATATCTTGTAAATCGTTTATTGAGTGTTTCATCTTTCATGGAAACAACCTCAATTTCATGTGCGGAGGTGTCCGAAAAAGTAACAGACCAAATTCTTTCTACAATTTTTTTCAAAGTTTCCCTTCGCTTACCCCAAAACTAATTCACAGTGTGTGTAAAAAGATCAGCAACGAGCTCCCAGCGAAGGCTGAACGGTTGGCATACTTCTCAAAACAGATTTTCTTTTGTTATTCAGAGGAAGGCACTACCTAATTAGAAATACAGCTAGTTGTTTAAAACACCTGAATGTCTTGGATTTTTATGAGGCGGCGGACCTCATAGATCAAAGGAAGTTTATCCGAGCGCAGTCCATCCATGATAGGTCCATGCTTAAACTTAGCCAAATACGTCCAAAAAAGTCGTCCTTTGAATACCGTTCTTGGCTAAGTATTTTATTCAAGCCAAATACGAAATATTTGTCTTATTTTTTATACTTAAGTATTGAATTGAATACCGCCCCAGGGGCCGTATTCCATAAACAAGAAAAGCATGTTTATGGAATACGGCCCCACCTTTCCTTCTTTGAACCCATGCTCGACACCGCCGACATTATCTGTTCTCGGTAATATGTGCTTTTCAGGTGTCTTAACAAAACCGAACATCATGAACATGATTGTGCGGCAACAGCTTCTCAGGGAGATCAAAATAAATTTAGGGTCTCATTTCAATTGTCCGGTTTTGACCAGAAGTTTATATTGATACACAACGAATACAAGCAAGCCACGCAGTAGCCATGGAAACGAAAATGGCGCAATTAATAATTCATGGGTGTGGTGGAGGTTATATGAAAGAATGAAGCTTCTGTACAGTAAAGCTTGCAAAATGTTAAAACTACGTAAGCAAAATATTGGAATCAAAGTATACGTTGGTATGACAATTATTTCTGGTAAGGATGTATGGATATCATAGGCTTACAAAACATTTTGGGGGAAATCAAGTTAGCCGCTCGATCAATTAAATTCGTAAAAATAATTTAAAAAGCAAAATATTTCACTACATCGTCTTATCCGCGCTCATAATAAGGCCACAAGCTCTTTCTAAAAGATGTCAACATTTCATAACTTTCTTATTTCTTGTCTGATCGGCTCAAATTGACAGTTTCTGATCATGCTAATCATGCATAGCCAGCAATCTTATGTAATCGTGATATTTTATAAGCATTGATCGCGCAGGTGCGCATACAACAGTGTAGCATGTCATAAGTTGAAATGTAATACTCTCATTATAATCTCTCTCACTCTCCCTCGCCCTCTCCCCCCCCCCCTCTCTCTCCCTCTCTCTCTCTCTCTCTCTCTCTCTCTCTCTCTCTCTCTCTCTCTCTCTCTCTCTCTCTCTCTCTCATTATCTCTCTTTGTCCCTCCCCCTCCCTCTCCCTCATCCCCTCTCTCTAATTCTCCGTCAACATCTCTGTCTCTCTTTGTCCCTCATCCCAACTCTCTTTATCTCTCTCTCCACCTTCCACACCCCCCCTCTCTCTCTCCCCCCCTCTCCCTACCCCCCCTCTCCCTCTCTCCCTCTCTCTCCCCTCTCCCCCCCCCCCTCTCTCTCTCTCTGTCTCTGTCTCTCTGTTTCTGTCTCTCTGTCTCTCTATATATGTTTAAATATAATAATCTCCACTCCTATCATTATCTCTCTCTCTCCGCCCCCCCCCATCTCCGTCTATAATCATCTCCACCCTCACATGATCCCACACCCCCTCCCCCCTCCCCCCCCCCCTCCCCCCTCTCTCTCTCCCTATACCATCGGTTGTTTTGCATCCTCTCGCTCGTTTTTTCCTCATCTGTCATCACCAAGCACGCCGAGCCGGTTGCTGTCTTTACATAAGTAATTTGTAGATGACAACGTTGCTATAGAGACCGCGTCCATAGTTCCGTAGTCTGGTAGTCTGCGAATGCACGCCCTTTCATGTGAGGTCAAATCGATGTTCGCTTTCTTCTGCGCTAGAACGAGTTCACGGCAGGGAATGCTATGTATATACATGATGCTTTATCTATGTATCTGTCTACTGCTACATATTTGTATGTCTGTTAAACGGCATCTATACAATTATCTAACCTGCCTATAATGTACGCATTCCTGTGTGTATGTATGTATGCGTGTATGTACGTATATATGTGTGTGTATGCATGTGTGTACGTACGTATGTATGTATGTATGTATGTATGTATGTTTATGTGTATATATGTATGTATGTTTGTCTGTAGCAGTGTAGGTATGTTGATCTCTCCATCCACTTCCTCATCTCTAAATCTCACAACCCTTCTCTCTCTCTCTCTCTCTCTCCCTCCCTCTCTCTCTCTCTCTCTCTCTCTCTCTCTCTTTCTCTCTCCCTCTCTCCCCCTCCCTCCCTCTATCTATCTACCCAATCTCTCTTCCACTCCCTTTCTCATGCTGGGCTATATTTGTATTTTAACCACTCTATAAAAATAGTGATTGCTCGTATATCAGTGCGTTTAACAATGCCTACGCGTTAATCATGATTATATGAAGCCATATCTTGCTTCAATTACGCCGAATTTTGTTGATGGCTGGTTGTAGTTATCACGATTTGGAGTCAGGAATGATCAGTGTCCATGGTGATTGATGTGTCACGTGGTCTCCAGGTGATCAAGATGAACCCCCCGCAAGCATTGCTGGGATGAAGACTCTTGTGGCTGTAGAGCAAATGCCAGGAGTTTATCGATTTGTAAGTTTAAACCTTTTCATCTTACGTCATCTCACTTTAAACATGAATGCATCTCCCTCTCTCTCTGTATTGTCTCTTTGTCTATCTCTCTGTCTGTCTGTCTGTCTGTCTGTCTGTCTCTCCCCTCTCCCTCTCTCTCTCTCTCTCTCTCTCTCTCTCTCTCTCTCTCTCTCTCTCTCATGTTCTTATTCTGTTCCCACTAATTTTATCTGAGAAAAGACATCTGGATATTCAATCACATTTTTCTCCCCCTCTCTCACATACATTCTCTCTCTCCCTCTGTATTCAATTGAACAAAAAGGAGAAAACAATACATGTTAGCGTATATTTCACCTCATTGTTGAATACACCCTTTGTATCTATCAATTTATCTACATACGTATCTTTTCTATATATTTATTCAAAAATCTATCTGAAATATTCGTCCATCAATGTGCTTAGCAATACACTATTATCTCTAAATATATACTTATTCATAATTATGTATGTATACATCATCCTGCGCAGCACACGCATGTACGTTATTATTAATATTCACCTGATTCGGACGTGCGATCGTCAAATCGGAAAAAAGCTAGCTTTACCCCGGGCCCATGGTGGACCGATGAAGGTATACAGGCGAAACGCAAGTACGAGATGCTGTGAATGAAAGATCGGCCGTTAAAACAGTTTCAATTATGAGACAATAATTAATACAAAATCGAAAATAATAAATCCCCTTACGACAAAAGGGAATATACCATGTATACTGTACTGGGAAGACAAAAAGCCCTTCAAAAGGGTATTTATGAGTTATCTTCTTGCCAATGGTCTTAAATTCATGTATTTTCCATTTTAGAGACTTGCTGAAAGTTATTTTCCCTCAAATGATCCACATTTGGAGTAATTAGTAATTAAATAACAAATCCTCAACATGTTCGGCCCGAACATTGTGAGGATTTCACTAATAATCATTAATTACTCCAAATGTGAATCAAGTGAGGGCAAATAACTTTCAGCAAGTTTCTAAAATAGACAATACATGAATTTAAGACCATTGGCAAGAAGATTGCTCATGATCACATTTTGAAGGCATTTTTGTCTTCCCATTACAGTATATTCCCTTTAACCATTGTTGGAAAATTTGCAACCCCATGGAGAGGAAATTCGCGGAGAAAAACGAACTTAAATAAACAGACTTAGACATAACTTGAGGCAAATTATAGTAAGAATGATACCTGAATGTATCAATATATCTATTTATCTATTACATTTGTCTGTTATGTAACTATATACGTTATGTGTTAGTACATGTTTCTAATTATATCTTTATGCGTCTATATAGGTATTTATCTAGCTGTCTATCTTTAATCCACTTTTATCTGTTTCATTTCGTTTAGCTCGTCCTCATTTGTTTTAACTTGTAAAGTTCATCCCTCGATTGTACTTTCTTTTTTTTTTCTCTCTTTCATTTTCGCTGAAGCGCCTTGAGCATCTAATTAAGATGGAAAGTGTGCTATATAAATTCTATGTATTATCATTATTATTATCATTATTATTATTATTATTATTATTATTATTATTATTATTATTATTATTATTATTATTATTATTATTATTATTATTATTATTATTATATTTATTATTATTATCAAATCGTACTCACTCTCCAGCCTTCTCTACTATACACACATTCTCTCTGTCTGTCTCTTTCTCTGTCTCTCTCTGTCTCTGTCTCTCTGTCCGGGTCTCTCTCTCTCTTTCTGTCTCTCTCTTCATCTGTGTGTGTCTCTCTCTCTCTTTCTCTTATTCTTTTTCTGTCTCTCTGTCTCTGCCTCTCTCCGTGTCTCATTCTGTGTCTCTGTCTGTCTGTCTGTCTGTCTGTCTGTCTGTATGTCTGTCTGTCTCCGTCTGCCTGTCTCTCTCTCTGTCTCTCTCTGCCTGTCATTCTGTCTCTCTGTCTCTCTCTGTCTCTCTCTTCCTCCCTCTCCACGTATTATACTTTCCTTGTCATAGCGTCCACGTGTGAGTGCATGTGCCTGCTTCGGATATGTGTGCGTGTGCGTATAATGTGTGTGTGTGTGCGTTGGCGCTTATAAGATGGTCGGTATTCGTTAATTAGTTGAGTCTTACTCCGCACCACCTCGCTGCTTACCGTGCTGTCTTTTCTGCAAATAATCAATTGGGGGGGGGGGGGGGGGCACATTATTGGTGTACTACATTCCCTCCTATTAATGGGACCCAATCCGTCTCCCGCAAGTCTAATGAGCTCCCACGGCACATGAACGACTAACATTCACCACGTGTCATGTCTTAAAACAGGGTGCCCCACTTGTCATGTAAGTCGGCAGGTATCTGCAGTATATCGTAACGATAACGTGTGTCAAATTTCACTCATAGCTTCAGGTTTAAGTTAAAAATTATCGTAGTTACATTTGAACGCACCAACCATATTCTACATTCATGCTCGTATTGTCCCTGTCAGCGCGCGATGCGGCCATTGCTCCCATTGAACGCATGCAACGTGGAGCGGATCGATGTGGTCCATAGCGCACAGCGGTCTCCGGTCTCTAGGCTATGAGTGTCATACGACCCGCCCAAAACCTCCTCAAAATCTAGCGATCGCTATGATTTCGCTTAAAGTCAATTTCCAGGTCTGTTTTGGGGAAGGAAGTTTTGATACAGTATCTTTTTCCACTTTCCGTGGTTTTATCCCCCAAAAAATATCATGCAAGAGGGACAACCTGTCTGTAAGTCTGGTTATCAGTCTTCCAAACTTTGCAATTAAAATGTCTTGCTGGAGTAGACTAGTCGTCCTCTAGTTAATATCTGCCTCCCCCACAACACGACTGAGACGAGACGTAGTCTGTAAGTACTATACCCGAATAAGCTTGACATACAGTAGTTGGCTTATAGAAGCGTCCAATGTTCATTTGTCCGCATCTATCTACTAAAGGTTTTTAGGGTTAAAAGATGAATTTACGGGACTGGTTGCCCCACACCGGATATAGGACAGAATGAAGCAACAGGTAAATTACATTATCCTTCTCATACAGCGTGTCCCCTTGGAGAAGGGTCCTCGGAATTGATGAAATAGGATGGAAGGTACATTTGTCGAGTTTCTGATGGAGAGGGGAACATCTTTAATGAAAAAGGGCTTCTAGATATATTGAGCCGCTTGACATTTAAAAGACGCGGCGGCATAGCACCATGCATCTTCGTTAATTTGACTGAAGAGTCGGCGGGACAAACGGGCTGAGATGAAAGGAGGGAGAGGGGAGACGGGGGGGGGGTGACTATGAGAGAGGGACAGGGAGGAGAGGAGGGGTGTGTGACTATGAGAGAGGGAGAGAGGAAGGGGTGTGAGAGAGATAGAGGGAGGAGCTGGGAGGGGTGGGTAATTTTGAGAGAGGGAGAGGGAGAGGGAGAGGGGAGGGGGAGTGAAGGTTGAGTATGAGAGAGGGAGAGGGGGTGGGATGGGGTGGGAGATTATGAAGGAGGTGAGGGAAAATTGCCACATCGCCAGTGGCAGTAAGTGCACGAGTCAATGGGACAGTGAAAGATAAACACAGATTAGTAGACAAAGAGGGTTGAGAGTGTGAGAGAGAGAGAGAGAGAGAGAGAGAGAGAGAGAGAGAGAGAGAGAGAGAGAGAGAAAGGGAGATAAATAGACAGGTATAGATATAAATTGTTGTTACTAGACTAAAATAAAGAAATGAGTTAGAGGGTCATAAAATGTATTAGAGAGAGGGGAGGAGAGAGAGAGAGAGAGGGGGGGGGGGGGGGTGGAGGTGAAATTGGGGGGGGGGATAGAGTGAGAGATAAGGAGTGCAGACCACAATGACAAAAAAGAAGGGGAATCATTATTCAAAGGAAGAGATAGAGAGAGTGATGGGATTATAGATGAATTCAGAGGGAGCTATCGTGCGATCAAATGAGAAAGAGAGATGGGTGGAGAGAACAAAGGAGATGGGTAGAGAGAGCGAGGGAGGAAGAGAGAGAGGGAGGAAGAGAGAGAGGGAGGAAGAGAGAGAGGGAGGAAGAGAGAGAGAGAGAGAGATAGAGAGATAGATAGAGAGAGAGAGAGAGAGAGAGAGAGAGAGAGAGAGAGAGAGAGAGAGAGAGAGGGGGGGGGGGGCTAAAAGAGATTGACGTCCTAGTCGTTTTGTAGATTCAGACGCGGGAGGCCTTGTTAAGCACGTTAAAAGGCGAGGTTCCATTGGGGAGCTTGGAATCGAATCTTGCACGCCTGTCTGTCCCCATAGATGGAACATAGACCTCACCACAAATAACATTGAATGGCAGAATGTGACGACCATGGACGACGAACCTGGAAAAACAACATCGGGGCACATTTAGGGCCCAAGGCATCGTACATGTACCTAGGTAGCATCGTGACGAACCAGCAGCAGACACAATAGAGAGAGATAGAGGAAGAGACAGATAAACAGAGGGAGAGAGAGAGAGAGAGAGAGAGAGAGAGAGAGAGAGAGAGAGAGAGAGAGAGAGAAAGAGAGAGAAGGCAGCGCCCCACGGGAGGAGGGGAAGGGGGGGGGGGGGACCATCCTAAATCATGCCAACTAACATCATAAACGTCTAGTCTGGTTTCAAAGCAGTCGACCACTTCTGATCCCATCTCTACCATACAAGTACAAGTGATGAAAAGGTCTGGTTGAAGAAGACTACACATTAATATTAATGTTGTTAATTACTTTCTTCTGCTCGGGGCGGACAGGGAAACAAGTGTCGTTACAATTAATCCACAATGTCCAGGTGATATGTTGGATTAGACAAGTCAAGCTGCCTGGAACCCATTCTTCCAAAGTGTTTAACTTTCCATGTTCACGTGATTTACGAGAGTTTTGTCTGAGAAGTATACCATGATTATAGCAGAGAGGTGTAAGGAATGGAGTCAGCATGAAGTGTAATTTATTCCTACAGCAGTCGCGTGCATTGATATTACAATTGAATATTTTACGAGTTTGGCTCCTTGATCAAGGGAGATCCGCCGCCAAACAAGCATGAAAAATTTAAGATGCATTTAGAGGAATATATATTCTGTATGCGCAGAAGATTTCAGAACCACTTCATGTACTGAAGTACATGTGCAGGAGTAGAACATCGTATAATGATACGTTTTTGTGAATTTCAGATTATATTGTTGCTTCAGTTTTGTTTTGTTTTTTGATAAATCGAGAATACTGTCGGAAACATGTCAGAGAAGTGCCTCCATATCATTGGGCAATCATATTTCCTTACAAATATCTTGTAAATCGTTAAATGTGTTTCACCTATCATGGAAACAACCTCGAATTCATGTGCGGAGATGTCCGAAAAAATTACGGACCAAATTCTTTTTACAATTTCATCAAAATCAAGGCTGAACGGTTGACATATTTCTCAAAACAGTTTTTCTTTTGTTATTCGGAAGAAGGCACTGCCTAGTTAGAAATACAGCGTATTATTTAAAACACCTGAATGTCTTGAATTTTTATGAGGCGGTGGCCATCATAGATCAAAGGAAGTCTATCCAAGCGCAGTCCATCCATGATAATTCCATGATGACATACACAGTAAGCTGGTAGCCCTATGTATGTAATACATGTAATAAGTAAAACTATTACATAATGTGATTTTGTTCTTATTCAAGATTGGATATTGTCTAGATGAACATATTTATCATTAAAAAAGAGAAGGGGGGACTTCATAACTTTGTGATAGTTACCAAATTAATATATGATTGTACATTCGCATTGATTGCAAATTTAAAATGGATGATTATCTATCATCTTTTTCGTTGTAAGATGACAGAAACGTGCGATAAAATGTTTCTCCTTTTCCTTAATGTTCCCTTCTTTTTCGCACACAATGTGCTTTATATGTAAATTTGATTTTACTCAGAAATAACCGTATACATGGTATAGCCGGCTTTGCGTGATTAGTACGAGGAGTGAGTTTACTTGGAATGATAGAGGTGATATTAATGAAAATAATTGGTGTGGTATCCCGAAATCCTCTCTTATTTTCTCATCTTTCATTTTGATTGGCTGTTCATACAAAGATACAATATCGCCGGCACTAGATTCTGTAATTTAATTTAACATTCTGCATGTAAGATCATTATTTTATATTATCTGTATATTTCATTTTATGTATCCATGCGAGTATTAATTTGGTTTGATATTGCTTTGATCTCCAGATGTATGTTACAAATATTATTTTTGTGGAAAACTTAATAAAAAAATAAATGAAAAAAACAATGCCGGCATGTTCCCGCTGCGGTAAACGATATCCTGTCTTGACATGCTGTGATGTTGAAATGCCGCGACGGTTCACACGCAGCACCGTCAGCACGCTCCAAGTGGAGCTGGGGTCATTAAGGCAGGCGGCAGCAATGGGAACGCACCTTATTAAAGAATCTCTGTCACGGAAGTGTGTTTGTTACACTGACGTGTTTTGCGTGTTATCACGGTTATGCCAATGGCAACGCGCCTTGTTAAAGAGTTTGTGATCACGGCGGTATGTTTGTTGGAGTCACGTGTTTTTCGTGTTATGCCAATGGGAACGCGTCTTGTTAAACATGTTAAAGAGTCGGTGGTCACCGTCGACCGTGTGTTTGTTACAATGACGTGTTTTGCGTGTTATAACAAACCCCTTAAAAAGCGCAGTGAGTAGTGTGTCAATATACAGTGCGAGAGAGTATACATGGTCTTCTTTCATCCTGTTATTATCAGATTGCTTGTGGGCGAGTGACGCAGGTGCATGATGGAGGGGGGGAGGGCGTACGGAGGCTAGAGCCCCCCCCCCCCCCAAAAAAAAGTAAGAAAGAAAAGAAAAGAAAAAGAAAAGAAAGAAAAATGAGGGAGAGAAAAAAAGAGGAAAAAAAGAGGAAATAATCAAAATGAATGATAATCAAAGAATGAATAATGATAAACAAATCACACACAAAAAAAGATAAACGAATATTGATTGCTCCATGAATGCTTCAGGCAGGAACCAAGAGAGTGGTGTGCTACACTTAACTGTTTCCAAAACGTATACATTCCTGCGTTGCCGCAAAAAATATGAATAAATGAAAAAAAAAGCACATATGATCATAATAACATTATTGATGATTTTCAACAAATATAAATGAGAAAAATTATGAGTACATTATATAATTGTTACAAACACTAAAGTTAATAAACAAACAAAATGATAGTTAAACAATAATAATGATTTCGATATTATCATTGCTTTACATTACATTAAGTTTGTGAAATATAAAACTAAGCAATGACGAAGCAAAAAAAAACGCTTCTTGGTAGCTGACCTCTCAGGCACAGCTTCTTGATTAGATGCACATGAAAGTTTGAGTTACGATTGATAATGCCGACAAAGAATGGAGCTCTGGGCCCCGTCATATAACGAATTGCGATTGATCTGAATTGATCCTCTATCTCTAATACACAGAGTTACGATTTGTATTAATCGTAATTCTTTATAAGATTGGGAACTGATCAAGATGTATAGTTAACGATGTTCTACATAAGGCTGCAAGCCCACGGGTCTAAAGGAACAAGACTTCATCTATGACATGTATGAGACGACCCGATGATAAAATGCACTTTAAAAGTAACCGTGAATTCAACTACATTCTCAGTCCCTTAAGCAGAGCGGAGTCCTTTTTTCTTCCGTCTACCGATTTCTTTATACACTCCTTTTCACCTTCTTTGCCGGTCCATCTGCTATTCATCTGCCCTAAGATGATTCAACGTCCGCTTCGCCTTCCATCATCATTTTCACCTTCACAACCCAATTACCTGCGGTGTCAAAAGAAGAAATACATGAATATAAACAGGTCCTTGCTTTCTTCTCCCATTTCCCTTCTTAAATTTCCCTTCAGCGAAAAAGGTCGAGGCGCCTCCTGCATGGGCAAATTCCATGTATACAGACTGCAGACTGATTAGGGAGTGACTCGTCGAGTTTGGGCTACGTATTTCCATCCCCCACCCCCACCCCCCCCCCCCCCCCCTCCCCCCTGACAATTATTGCTAAAATCATAATGCGACAGTGGCATACATCGTCACGCTCACTTTTGCACGCGTGCGCCCCATTTCTCTGCCGCTTTCTCATCGCACACGCGCACACCAGTCTTGATGTAATTACAGTTACCGGTATAGGAAGATAGTCAAGATTATTTTGAGCGAAATGAGCGCGGTGGTGAATGAAGCTAGGAGTTTAATTACAGCCACGCGCGCCCACAAACAGCGCAAACGCTCGCTCAAGCCTGCGGATAGGAACCTAAATAAAGAACACGTCCGAGGAGGGGGGTGGGGGGAGGGGTGGGGGAAGGGGTGGGGGAGGAGGGGGAGGAGCTGCTACACTGCACAAATTTGAAGGATGAAATGTTGGCGTGCGATATGGGGAGAACCTGCATGGATGAGAGCAATGCACCGGACATAATCAGCTTACGTCGCGAGCCAATGTACCAGACTCAATCCACAATCTGCTTTGAGGTGGAGATTTAATGATTGGTCTCTATTTCTTCTCCCCTTTCCTCTTCCGCTCCACCCATTTAAATGTGCTTCTGAACACATGTGTGTGACACGTCCCTTGTTTCCCATGTTTCCTGCTTGATTTGTTTTCTGATGAAATGAATACATTACATAGAATTCTATCGAGGGGCTAAACAAACTCTTAAAGAGCATATACTGTATTGGGAAGGCAAAACAGCCTTCAAAATGTAATTGTTAGCAATCTTCTTGCCAATGGTCTTAAATTCATGTATTGTCTATTTTAGAAGCTTCCTGAAAGTTATTTGCCCTCAAATGATCAACATATGGATTAATTAATGATGAATGATTAAATCCTCAAAATGTTCGGCCCGAACATTTTGAGGATTTGTGATTTAATCACTCATTACTCAAAATGTAGATCATTTGAGGGCAAATAACTTACAGCAAGCTTCTAAAATAGACAATACATGAATTTAAGACCATTGGCAAGAAGATTGCTAACAATTACATTTTGAAGGCTGTTTTGCCTTCCCAGTACAGTATATGCCCTTTAATGGCTAGATGAACCATTCTGTTCATTATAGCCATGCAGGAAATGCAGACTCGAGTCACTCGACATTATGTAAATATTATATAACACGGTCCGTACGTATCATGTATTGAAAGTAAAACGTTTGTGCTTTTGTGCTTGCAGTGCTTGGAGAAAAACTGAATGATCATGAAATAAATTAATTCTTCTGCGTCTGTTTTGTTCATGTCCACTTAATTAATAACGTGTACTTAAATTTCGCTGCCAAGAAAAACGAGTACCATATACATGATATAGTACCGACGTGGTGTCGTCATATACATCGCTCAAGTGAGAGTTTCGCTAATACGACATCGTCTTGGGGGTCATTGTCGAGTACTCTTCATGAGAAATCCTGCTTTGATCACCGTTGTTGGCTAAACCCACATAGTTTAGAACCAGTTGTCTTGACAACATGCTGAAATGACGTGACGCTTCGGTACTCTAGGTCTATGCGTTGAACTAGTATAACGTGCAACATTTCATATACAATGCATAGTCAGCCTACCAGTTGGGGTGGGTTTCTCTTTTTTTCAGCATATTAACCTGCCAAAAACCAAACGCGCTAGTCACATCCAAATAGCGAAGGGAGAAGGGCGGTTGTCTCTTTCCTCACTAGCGCTGACAAAACAAATATACCGATTTCTTTCCAAATCACATTTCCCGTAAAAATTCATTCGGTTGAATTAGTGACTTTAAGTTTCCCTCCCGCGAATTGTCCACGAAGATCATGACCAAACTCCCCTAAATCACATTATGGCTTGCCGTCTGGCGTGAGTGCCTCTGTTTGTAAACCTCGCCTTATCAAATCAAAACTCTGCCGCCTGGAGGCGACCGTAGGCATGCAGAAATGTGCGCGGAGGCCACTCGATATTTTAAAGCTATCACTTAGCTGTTTCCGACCCTCACTGACATGACAGGGACACGTGATTTACATGGTCATGGAATGCATGGATGATGCCTAGTCACGTGACGTATATACTTACATCATGGTGAGGCCTGTATGGGTTGTAATACTTCAACATTACCCCCATCCCATTGATAAAGCTCATATTTTCTTCGCTCCTCTCAACTGCTTGATATCAAAGTTCTTCCTTTATCTTTTTTCTGCTTCATCATTGTTATTCTTCCTTATCAGCATTATGATCACATTGTTCTTCAATTATATTTCTCCATTCTTATCTTATCACTTTGTTCCTCGTCCTCCCTTCTTCTCGTCCTCCTCTTCATCATCGTCCTCGTCTTATTCTTCCCCGCTCCCCCCTCCCCCCATCTCTCACCGCCCCTGTTCCTTGTCCCCTCAAATTCCATGTCAACTTACCGCTACCCTACCCCTCCTATCACAAATATGGTGGTCTACTTCAACCAGCCTGCCCCTAACCCTGTGTGTGTACGCCGTTCACGAAAAGCTATCTAATACAGATATGAACATGGCGGATGATTTAAAGTGTTGCACTATTACACAGTGTGTGTAATTCAACATGATAGCATGGCAGTATTGGTGTATCTCAAATTGATATATATCACATTAATGTATATTACATTGATGTATAATTGATGTATATTACACAGATGTATAATTGATGTATATTACATTGCCGTATATTACATTAATGTATATTACACTGATATACATTTCGGTAACAATATGTGATATGTGATGTGTGATTACTCATAGGTGAGGGGTTATAGTAATAAAGATGACGAGACACGTAATGATGGGAAGCGAGTACTAGTATTTTTAAATTACACCGTTACCTTGCTATTTCTTCCATGAATATTAATAAATCCTGCTGGATTCAGAGGCTAAGTGGCCAGGCATGTAAACTAAAAGCTTTCGTGATGGCGAGTGTGCATGACTTTGTGCAGTGCCAAGCCTATTTTATCATCGGCTTTCCCAGGGATGTGGAATGGGTGGTTTTCACTTAGAAAGTGTATATATACACCAATGTGGTGTCCCCAGTGTCAGAATCGAGTTTAGGTAAATATAAGCAACATGAAACTGTGACTATATCCCAATAGATCTGTAGCAGCTCTGCGCTCTCGCGATCCTCAGCTTTGTAGACTTTGACACTAAGCCGGTTTCTTGAATAAAAAATTTCTTGAAAAAAATACACACACACACACAAATGGCTAGGCGACGTGACGGTGTACAAAAAAAATACGCGCTGACGGAAACATTGGTCAGCCTTACCACAGATCCAATTCCTGCTTCCTTCCAGAAAAAAAAGAACAAATCATTACAAAAGAATTGCATCTTTCATTCAGATACAGATTCGTAGAGACGACAGAGCTAAACGGTTCCTGTCGTGCTTGCGAGTTCTTTATCCTCATCACTTTGTTCTCTTACCTTTCCATGCACCTTTGATCTCATGTTAAGTTGTAGGCCTAAATCTCTATACCCAGTTTCAAAGGCAAATTCTATCGTGGGGATATGGTGTGCTTACGAAAAAGGGGACGGATTTAAAGATGAAAAATATATTTGCCAGCCGCATTTCCATGTTTTTCGTCCTTTCCTGATAGATTTAAAGTCCTCGGTGAGACTACCCAACTGATAACATGAATAATGCAAGTTTGGGTCATGAGTGATCAAGAAGCATGAGTCATTGTTATATGTGACAGGGTTCGATTCCCACGCCAAATCACTCAAATACCAAACATCATTGCGGATTGATATTTACAAGACAACAGCGGTACTTCTTTCTCACCCTCTAGTCCTTTCCAAACAAAGAAACGTATTTTCTTTTGTTCTCTCCCTTTCTTATTCTCTCTCCCCTATTATCATGTTTTTGTTTGTCTACCTTCATTTCGCTCTCTCTCTCTCTCTCTCTCTCTCTCTCTCTCTCTCTCTCTCTCCCTGTCTCCATATTTCTCCTCCCCTTCCCTTTCTTTATTCTACGATTTTATCTTCCCTCTTCTTCTGTCTATCTTCTCTCTCTCTCTCTCTCTCTCTCCCTCTTTCTCTCCCTCTCACACACGCACAATCTTTGCGTTTCTCTCTCTCTCCCACTCTCTCTCTCGCTCTCTCTCTCTCAAACACACACACACATACACATACTCACCCTTTCCATGTCTGTTTGTCTGTCTCTCTCCCCCGTAGCCCCCATCCATCTCCCTCCCTGCACCCCTCCCACCCCCCCCCCCCCCCCCATCTCCCAATTCGTCTCCCAATTCATTCCAGACCCATTTATCACGGGGAATGCCCGATTTCAGCGCGACTGGGCCTCCCCATCACAGGGTGATTGATGCATGCGAATTACCGTCCATCACGGTTTTCATCAACGTGATGCATTCAACAATGGTTTCCTCGCGGAAAATCAAGAATTAATGATCGCCGTAGTCATAGCAGTCGGCTCTCTCGAATGATTATTTTCCGATACAGGCGTGAATAAATAAGCCTATGGCAGTGGGAATGTGTCTTAGGATGTTTTATGGGCATATGCACTAGTGGTGAATTAGCAGGGCTCATCATCATAAGCGAACCGCTTATTACCACCACAATGTATATAATTTTAGGTGATTCTAAATGTTAGATTACCACCATATCATTTTAAGGTGATTTTAGATTTTAGATTACCACCACAATGTATATCATTTTCGGTGATTCTAGATGTTAGATTACCACCACAATGTATATCATTTTAGGTGATTCTACATGTTAGATTACCACCATATCATTTAAGGTGATTTTAGATTTTAGATGAAGACCATATAATTTTGAGTGATTCTATAGATTTGAGATTAAGACCATTTTACTTTGAGGTGATTTTAAATTTTAGATTACGACAATTTCATTTGGGGGTAAATTTAAATTTGAAGAAGATTTGGAAAATAAACAAAATTATGATATTAAAAACACATTTCATGAAGAAAGATAACAGAATGTATAACCATATAGAAACAAGAAAAGACAAATCGTTAAAAAAACTCCCCTACTATTCTGTGATATCTCAACTGATATGGTTTGTTTAGATTTGTATTGTTTTATACACAAAAAGTATTGATTAACGGAAGAAAACATAAACACTTAACACACAGTTTACAATATCAAAAGGAATTACATTGTTTATTTCGTTGTAAAGATATTTAAAGATTCTGAATATGCTGTGAGGCATGAGAGAGGGGGATCTAGGCGGGAGGGAGAGAGGAAATGCAAGAGAGAGAGAGAGAGAGAAAGAGAGAGAGAGAGAGAGAGAGAGAGGGGAGCCAGAGGGAGAGAGTGGAGATGGGGAGTGAGAGTGGGAGAGGGAAAGAGAGAAGATGAAGAATGAAAGACACACAGACACAGAGAGACAGACATAATATATTTATAGAGAGAGAGAGGGTGAGTAAATATGAATGTGTGGAAGAGAGAGAGAGAGAGAGAGAGAGAGAGAGAGAGAGAAAGAGAGAGAGAAAAGGAGAGAGAGAGAGAGAGTCAGAGTGAGAGAGAAAATGGATTGAGCGCAATTCCACTTAACATAAGGACATGAAGGAGAACGTGGACTGAGAGAGCAGGAGAGAAAATAAGTGAGAGAGGGAGAGGGAGAGAGAGAGAGATAGGGGAGAGAGAGAGACACAGAGAGAGAGAGAGAATATTAGTGAGGGACAGAAAGAAAATTAGTGAGAGAGATAGGGAGAAAGAGAGAGATGGG
Source organism: Arbacia lixula (assembly GCA_963669155.1). NCBI lineage: Eukaryota > Metazoa > Echinodermata > Echinoidea > Arbacioida > Arbaciidae > Arbacia > Arbacia lixula. The sequence continues at coordinate 16,762,697 of OZ022594.1, forward strand.
GAGAGAGGGGAGAGACAGAGAGACAGAGAGAGAGAGAGAGAGAGATACAGAGAGAGAGAGAGAGAGAGAGAGAGAGATGGAGAGGGAGAGAGAGAGATGGAGAGAGAGAGAGATAGGGGGAGAGAGAGAGGGGGGAGAGAGAGAGAGGGAGAGAGGAGAGAGAGAGAAAGAGAGAGAGAGAGAGAGAAAGAGAGAGAGAGAGAGAGAGAGAGAGAGAGAGAGAGAGAGAGAGAGATGAGCCCTGTAGAAGGTGCCGTTGGGAAAGCCGCAGATTTGATCAATTTGCCTATAAATTAAATCGTTAGTACTCGTCGACGCGGGACTGTGTCGGCTCCGTGTATATGCAATCGATTAAAGCCCAACCTCATCCAGCAAAAAGGCAACAAACATCAAAAGGATGCATTTGCATGGGGGGGGGAGGAGCGGGGAAATCTGCAAAATGCTAACATCGACAACGCGGGGACAACGCGGGTTTAAAACCCGTGGAGAGTTTTATTTTTCAACAAGGTAAAACATATAACAATATACAATGTACATACAGCGTTGAAGTAGAAGCACAACGCTTGTGACGTTAAGAGGGGGGGGGGGGGGACCTTTCAATAGTGAAAGTATCCAGCAACATTGATAAAGATTCAGTGGGCTAATATGATGATTATTCTAAAATCTTAGAAGTGATTTGGAAGGCAAGAGCTTGCTTCTGCCAGAGACGATCATAATGTAAATAGCTACTTGTGGTGATAACTGACGATTACCTCGCTAGTATCGAATTATAGTTTGTACCCAGTGGTACTGTATGACCTTTTCAAAATCATTAACGGAATTTGAAAATGACCCTCAGTTTAACACTGATGTCACTGAGTTATAAGCAACATAAGTTCCTGATGGCTTTAATCAAGCTATGCAGAAGAGGGTTTAAAGAAAAGTAGTGTTTTGTGGTGGAAATCGACAAAGAAAAACCCGCAATCTGGTCCAATTTTCCTGAAAATCATCTTTCATTAGCACCACGCGAATTTCCGTGTGTTATATTAAGACGAACGGACCGTTTCATCATGTTAGGCCTTACCCCACTAATCTATGCATAATTATCTACTAAAAACGAATTTTACATCCGTTTGCCGCAACAAAGTCTCATTTTGACGAGAAATTTCAAAAATCGCACGCCTCCAGTGACGTATGAGAAGTCAAAATGCCATAAACGCCAACGCCGTAAATAAAAGAACGCGTTACTTCGCAGTTAGGGGGAAAGTTGTGAATACATTACGAAAATGGTCTGTTGACTTCCATACAATCTATGGAATTTTGATTTCTCATACATCACTGGAGGCGTGCGGGTTTTTTTTCAAATTTTCGTCAAAATGAGACTTTATTTCGGGCAAATGAATGTGAAATTTGTTTTTAGTGGATAATTTTACATGGATTAGTGGGAACTTATTTTTCTAATTTAGTAACCCTTTAAATGAACAGATATGTGTCAATAATGCATGAAGAGTAAAAAAAAAAACATGTCATAATGATGCTTTTGAGCTAGTGGTCAATAGCTACCTTCTGCCAGAGCATAGGGAGACATGTTCGACCGCCATGTTGGCAAAAACAACACGGACTGAGCGACTGAGCCAGAGGGAACATAAGTCCGTCCCCACTCCCTAAAGATCCCGGCTGTCACGCCGTTACCCACGAGAAACAAGCATGCAGCTATATGGTCTTTGCGGATGTCATCAAGGGTCCTGTATGCACACACGCGCAATGCGAATAAGCCCGTAAGAGAGGGGGTGGAGGAGTGCGCTTGGAGTTTCGATTAAATCAGCCGATTTGTATGCAGGGGACGACGAGGAACAAAGGTTGCACTAATTCTTGTCAACATTCGGATTCAAGGAGCAACAATCGTACCCCACATCTTCGAAGCAGGAACATCCGATGGTTGCATGCGTGCTGGGCCCCTCGCAAGATAGAGCGCGACGCCCGTCGTAGGGGTTCGTGTGGGGTTCGTGTGCGAACGAGGCCACGCATGAACATGACGAGTAATCATGATAATACCATCATTGCATGCATCTTAATCACGTCGCAATTAATTCAATTCAATTCAATTCAATTTCATAATGGTTTATTGATCACAGTATGCATGGTAGCAGTAAGCTGAATTGGACGTAATTGCTACAATGTGCATCTATAATGTTAACATTCCCAACAACGACAAAAAAAATACAGAGGCGAAAGTCTTATCTTGACGAACATAGATAGGTTAAAGGTCGCTCGTTAGATGATAAATACAAACAAACGTTCACACAAAAAATATGTACTGTTACACAACTCACGTCAAGACATGAATCGATTTTTGTATTGAACAAAAGAGACATCAGATAATTTTCCAAAAAATGAGGTGAATTGCATTTAAACCACAAATCATACTGATGAATAAAAAAAATGTTAAAGAAATTGCACTTTGTATTTAACATAAACAAATGATATTGTACTTGACAATACGTTATACATAATTATCCGCTTAAGGCATAAATAGCATTATAGTATAACTTATATAGTAGTGTCATGTAATGTATGATGTGATGGTGATTAATTCTTAGCATGTCACATGGAAATTTATTTTCAGGTAATACACGCAAATCCCATAGAGCTTCAATCGGTCTGGCACAGAAAGGATTAACTTCTTGTGTGCCATCTGCGTACTTATTTCTATTTTTTTTATTTCTTTATCTTTTTATTAATGTTTTTATACAGGGTAGCCCCATCAGTGAGCTTGGCACTGTTCTCCCTCGAGGCCCTGTGTACAAATAACACAATGATACAGAGTAACATGAACATAGATTACACAAACAAATACTGTAAACCAAAATGCAGCGTAGATCAACTGATGAGGAACATAACAAAGAAGAAGGTGGATCGATGCTTCCACATGCATCACACAAGCGAAACCTTATAAATTGCTGATTAAAAATGATGTGATTGATACTAATGTATATGCCTCACTGATATGTAGGATAATGTACAAAAAGTATAAATACAAGTCCTCTTTCGAAAGGACTATTAACATCCGGTCTTAATAAAAGTTTATACCTGGCAAATATAAATAGCAGATGACATATATTTAACACTGAGTTCTACTTTAATTAAATGACAGGTAATACACTCAAGTGTTTGACCAACTCGGTTTCAATAGGTTACAACATGGTACGTGTTGCTTTCTTGGGCAAGCAGATAGCAATTGAATTTGCGCCATGGTGTTGCCAAACGGCTCTGGGTCATGTTGCATCTAAGATTTCAATTATTGTAACTTACCATCAATGGTAACTACCATGGCAACAGCCAATAAGCACTCATGGAAGTTACCATTGATTGTAGGTTACAATAATAAGCCAGTTCGTAATTACAATTTGCGCATGAGCGGATGAAGGTCATAGTGACCAAACCAGCTTGTTGGTTTTTAAATCACTGAGATAAGCATCATCATTAATAAGTTATTTGAGAATATGCTTGTTATCCAATTTATAAAAGAACACCAAGGTGTTCAATCATGGGGTATTTGACAACAGGCCAAACGACAACAATTAGTTTACAATAAACAATGTAATAGAAGCTTTCCCAATCGTTCACAGACCGTATCCTACTATTCTTGTCACCTGTTTTGAGATGGTTCCTTTATTAGAGGTTGAATATCGCAAATTGCTATGTCGGGTAAGCACATTACGTAACATCTCCTTTTGAAATGATATAGTAATCAACTGCTTATCCTAATGAAAAAGGAAAAGGTCATAGTGACCAAACTTGCTCCAGAGCTAACTACGAACTGGTGTATTGAAAACCTTTATGCAACATGCTTTACAGCCCAATTGCATGATGGGAATGATTCGAAGTTTGTGCTTAATGCTGTTCTTTTCTTCTTAACCCATTTTGTGCCAGATTAACTGCTGCTCTATAGGAATTGTATGTATTACTTGTGAATAAAGAGACACGTGGCACACAATGAGTTAATGTTAATGTCTTTACCATATATGTATATATATATATATATATATAGAGAGAGAGAGAGAGAGAGAGAGAGAGAGAGAGAGAGAGAGAGAGAGAGAGAGAGAGAGAGAGACGGTACCAATCAGGCGGCATCGCTGAGCAAACCGCTAAATGCAAGAAGAAGACCGATATAATGATGAAGTCACGAGAAAGTGTATAAATACACCTGTTCTTTGATACAGTCTTGGCGACAAATTGAGTCTATTCAACGCGAGTTTCAGGATCAATACCAACTGTAATACCAAGTCGACTTGAAAAGGGGGATCGGTAATGGTGCGTTAAGCACCCCATTGCCCCCATTATCACGATTGCTACCAGTTATAATAGGGGCGGTGAGACCCCCTTCAAAGGGGCATAGTTTCATAGGCGTACCCCCTTTTTGCCGTTGGCGGAGTATGTGGTCGCCAAGGCAACGCGCGCTGTAGCGGTTGCCCGGTAAAAGATGTGTTTGTTCATTTACAGGAGTCATAGAGAGAACGAGAAAGAGGGTGAAAGGGAAAGAGAGATATGTCGATATGATTGGGAAGGGAAATCAATGAGAGATGGGACTGATTGGAAGGATGGTTATAGATTTCGTTATGTTCGACCACCAAGCTTTATTATGAAGTAAGATGAGGAAGGAAACCATGTATAGGGAGTAATTAGGAAAGAGGTGAATAGGAACCATTATAAAGGTGTACACAGTGAAGGGTGTAGAGGGACACGATCATGAGCTTGCATAAACGTATAAAAAATTATGCTAAGAAATCAAATGTATGATTTTGTGTATATTGTTTTGTTCCATGCCTTTGTTAGTAGGTCTTGTTTATATGTGAAAGTACAGGGCGCCCTTGTAAGGCAGTTTTATAACTGACTAGACCTACGCTGCATTATGTTTTATTTTTAAATAAAGAAGACATGAATAACTAACAAGAAACAAACAGAAAAGGGGGGGAAATATGAAAGGGTTGGAAAGACGTGCGGAAATTGATAAAAGCCCTAGGACAAGAAATTGACGAAGGAAGGGGGGGGGGTGGTCGCGAGAAAAGGAGGAAGAATGATAATGTGAAAGAAAAACTGGCGAGAAGAACAAGAAAATGGTGGATGAAACAAGTAGGGAAACGATGATTGATGGATGGAGGGAGAAGTATGAGAAGAATGGGAAGAAGAGGAAGAACCAAGGAAGATATATAAAACGAAAGGAATAAGAAAGAGAAGGTGGGAAAGAAAAAAAAAGATAACACAAAGAAAAGGAAGGAAGATCCGAACAGCTCGGCTCGAGGCACAAGTCCAATAAAGAAGCCAAATTGGAAAGGGAGACGAGATCAAGAACGCGACAAACAATAAGCGGCAGAAAAGTTGCTCCAGGACGAAAGGTGTCAATGTCTATGAAGGTGAAGATAATGGACAAGTGACATCGATTGAGATACTGAAGGTGGTGGCAATGGCAACTCGCCCGAGCAACACCGTCTTCTATAGAAGATCCCTCCCCTCCTTCGCCCCCCCCCCCCCCATCCCCTCCTCCTCCGTACCCCTTATTCCACTAGAGGGTAACACCGCGCACCCCTTTTCACTTTTTGTTGTCGGATTAACGGAGCACTCGAGAAACCGCTCTCACTTTTGTTCGCTCCCTATTGTGGTGGGCAGCCATTATTTGTCCTCGCACTACAGACATCTCTTTAGACCCTCACAAAAAACTCTCATAAACAGAGACAGCCCCTATAACTCGCCTTTGTAACCAACACGTTCCCCCAACCCCCTCTCTCTGTCTGTAGTGCGTTTCTCCGTTTCCAACCACACTGAGATTGTTTAGTTTACCGTCCCACCTCTCATGCCTATATCAGCCCATGAGTCAACATTTTAATCACATTCTGATCGAGTGGTATAGACCGATCTCATCCATTCTGCTGGGGAAAAAGGGGTAAGTGTTGATCAATTCATGTCCTTCGTAAACTGCTTTTATTTCACCCTGAAAGTATTCCCCGAGCGAGGCGAAAAATGCTGCTTGTCTTCTTTTTTCATCCCAGTTAGGTAGAGTGATGATCGTACAGAGACCAAAATACAGCTAGGCAACAAAAACAGGACTAAACACTCCGCAATATCCATCACCGAGGTCTTACAGAATGTCTTAGTTGCGTATGTGAGTTAGTTGCGCTGGAGTATGAATTGTGTTTGTGTATGAGATGTATGAACGTTTACGTTTTATGCCAACAACATGGGTGGTGGTTATACAACATAGACGGTGCATTAGTCATGCAACTTACAGGATGAATTAACAGACTTTGTATGTACCTTGAAGGAAAATTCTGGCATGGTGAGGAATACACGATGAGTCCCACGGTATGCCGTGTGGTAGTCCTTAAAAATACTCTTGGGTTATTCGGTTGGAATATTTTTTTTTACTTTCTCACTCGCTCTCTAAGTCGCACTCTTTTCAGGGCTGTTCGGAAAAATGATCTCACAGTCCATTTAAGCACTACCAAATGTGTACTGTAGAACTCATCGTATGAACTGGATAGAGTAAAAGAACATCAGCTAGTATAATAGCAAAGAGTGTGTAGAAGATGTTTATTTGTTGGTTCTGTTGGGAAAAACCGATGTCTCAGTCATCTGAAAATTCAAATAATTCTAGATATTTTGCTTTTACTACCCTCCACAAAATGTTGGGGCCAATATACAGGCATTGGGTCCCAAGGGTTTAAGAAGAGTTAGTATTCGGGTAGTTCATATAGCTTTTAGAATGTTGGCGTACAGACAGACATGTTGACAATTCGAGAAGGGAACAAAAAGAATTCTTTCCCGAATTCTTTCGAAATAGGATTTGTAAACGGTGCGAGTGGCGTCATAAACACGATAAAGAAGACATTTTATATTGCATGGACAGTCATTACACTGGTCATCTCGACAGCCATGTACGTGATGTAAGATTCATGTGCATTTGACGATGTATTGCCGATATACAGCAGAGAATAGCCGTTTCCTGTTAGTCTAGTGTCATCGGAATAATCTTCCCTTTATTTAGAGATAATAAGCATTGCTGCGATCCTGGCGGTCGTGCCCCATCATACCCCATTTCTTCAGCTTTTAACATGTTTAAGAAGGTTTAGGTGCCGAGCTGGGTTGAGTTAAACCTAAAGTACATCTTGGCTCGCCTCCCCCCCCCCCCTCCCCCCGCTTTTCCCCCTAATCTCAAAAGGGCCCATTACATCCACCCCCCCCTCACAGACACAGACACAGACACGCACACACACACACACACACACACATACACACACACACACACACATACACACACACACACTCACACTCACACTCACACACACACACACATACACAAATACTCCCATCGCAACTCCCCTGTCATAAATTGTAATCTAGCACCTGAAGGGGCTATTTTTGTTTATTTGTCCCCACTCCCTACCCCCTCCCCGACGCCCACGTATCGTACACCGCTCATAGGAAAACGTAAATACCAATGCATTATCAAACGTTTTCCACGTATCAAATCGCAAATGATATTCATGCGGCTCCAGTAGCCCGCTCTTGCGGACTGAGAAATAAAAGATGGATGAATGTAAAATGGCTTGCGGTGCTTCCACTGTTTGGACTCGAGAAGAAAAGCATTAGACATTTTCTGTCAGGAAAGAGGTGTGCTGCTATAGTTCACCTGAGTATTGCCCAGAGCAATGTCTCGTGCCAACAAAGCATGATTATAAATCGACCCGGGAAGTGAAATGGTATCAAAACATGAACTTCCTCCCGAGGCGATAGTTTCACTGAACTCCTATCTCATTCCATGCATCTTTTAAAACTTGGGTGCATACCTCCATCTGAAAATAAGTGCATTAAAAACGGAAACTCAATACTTCCAAAGATGATAAACTAAATAGGTAGGCCTAACCTATGTCGTTTTTATTTGTGGTGAAAGCGCTCTGAATATTATTTTAGGCTTTCCGAACTTGTGCTTCTTTGATGTTGACTTGTGAGCCGCGGCAGGTATTTGGGGGAAGGCGGGTGGTGGGGGGTGGGGGGGGGGGGAGGGGGTATGATGGGGGTGAGGTGAGGGGTGGAGGCACATGGGAAGACGAGGGCACCCCTGCCCCGATTCAGTTGATTGTTGGCTTAGATGCATACCTTGTCTCTGTGATTGTCGGGATGAAATTGCATTTGACTGATTCACTTTGGTAGCTTACTTCCGTTTTTTTTCCTTCTGAAACGGGTAGGGACCACGGGGAAGTTGAAGGTTAATAAATTGCATTTCACATGAGAATGGAAGAAAATAGTAGAACGAGATAGATACATAGGGGAATGATAGGGGGAGAGAACCAGATACAGACAGACAGACAGACAGACAGGGACAGAGACAGAGACAGAGACAGAGACAGAGAGACAGAGACAGAGATAGACCGAAAGAGAGAATGCAGCACTTTTCAAATTAAACACCTTACGGCAGCTAGCCTTGTACTCGTTTGTTGATCATGCTGACATGTCACAACAAAATTGATGAACATGAGGGTACATACATAATTATTCCCTGAAATAAAGTTTTAGTCGGTCAATGGGTGGATTACTGCTACGTGTGGGTTATGGATTGGACGGTCCCAGGCGCTAATTTAGTTAAGTAATATTCAATATTGCCCCAGCGCTTCAAAACGACTGTAGACAATGCTCTCAAAAGACTAAACCCTCTGATGGTCATGATGGTCATCACTTGATCTGATTTACCACAAGTACACAGTTCATATTTTTTTTTACAAATTGGACATATATCTTTATTGAACTTGCGTGTGATTCATGCCCTTTTTAATGGCAGACGACTGGGATATACATTTGATTCTGATAGAGTTTACAATTTCCTCCATCGATTGGTGAGAGGTGGGATAAATCGATTAGACAATGTGTGATTATATCGTATTATGGGAACCATTTCGGGCTTCCTAGTACAGAAAAATTGAGGTAAGAAAATCAGGTTAATGAGCACGATGAAGTAGAACTTCATAATTTTCCACAATGATTGCAGACCTGTTGTGAGAGGGACAAAATCACATCATAAACGTGCTCTGTAAAGGTTTAATGCCTTTCCCATAAGTTGTGTACAATATTTGTTTGAAAATGTCAATTTTCTCAAAAGGATATGCATTTCTTTACCTGTGCACTTGATACATCATTAGAAACGAGTTTTTTCACATATACCTCTATGAAAAAAAAATCCTTCATCAAAAACAGAAATAAGAGCTATTAATGGAATCATACTGCAGACAACATGTGGGAGAGCACCTCGCACGTGACGTCACAAAATTGACAGTTCAAAAGATCATAACTTTCTTATCCTTTGACGGATTTTCGCCAAAGCTTTGCCAATATATTTCTTTCATGTTTCTGCTTTTATTAAAATAAATTTGATTTCAGGGTAGACAATCCCTTTAAAATATTGCATTGGTTTACGTATAATAGAACCTACGGGTATTTCGATTCTCTCGAATCAAAGATAGATATTCGTAAGTTGTAAATTAAAGGCACGTCCATTTCTTGCGATACAGACAAGAACGGAGATACTGTGTTCATGGTGTTATCGTAGTATTTATACAGGTACCGTGCCTGTATCATCTTACCTTGTAATCATTGTCATCTAAGGTCCGGAGCCCGTTGCATATAAATTTCCAATTGTCGTAATTTACCGTTAAAGGGCATATGGGAAGACAAAAAGCCTTCAAAAAGGTGACCGTCAGCAATCTTCTTGCGAATGGTCTGAAATTCGTGTATTGTCCATTGTAGAAACTTGCTGAAAGTTATTTGCCCTCAAATGATCCACATTTGGAGTAATAAGTGATTAAATCACAAGTCATCAAAGTGTTCGGGCCGAACATCTCGAGGATTTGTGATTTAATCACTAATTACTTCAAATGTGGATCATTTGAGGGCAAATAGCTTTCAGCAAGTTTCTACAATGGACAATACATGAATTTCAGACCATTGGCAAGAAGATTGCTCATGATCACCTGTTGAGGGCTCTTTTCTCTTCCCAGTACAGTATATTCCCTTTAATGGAAACTACCATAGTAGCAGCCAATGGGCTTTCAGCTTTACTGCTGTTGCTATGGTAAAAAAAACATCAATAGAAAGATAAAATAGTTGAAAACATAATGCAACATGGCCCCGATTCGCTTAAACTTTTGCCACAATGTGTGTCTGATCTTTTGTTTGCATTCATTGGTAGCTTTTATTTATCTAAAGGTTTAATTATTCTCACCCTCGTTTTTGTACTTACAATCATCTGTCGATTTCATCACGAGGCGTTTGGCACGAGGCATGTCAGGGAAGGTACAAATCATGCATGGGGAAAGCTGTTCAAATAAATACCATTGGCTGACTGTGGCTAAAGAGTGTTTTCCATGGTTACGTGCTCCTTGTCGGACACGGCTAGCACGCGAGGTTCTAGGCTGATGCTTCCAGACATGGGTTATGTCACTCAATTTAGTCTGTTCTCGTAGACTACGCACTCCTGCACATTAGAATTGATTTACAATTTTTTCTCTGTTCCAACGATAAGACATTCAGCGTTGCTATATAGAGATGTTCATTTATCACAATGACATTGCACATGAATTCGTGTTGTAGTATTTCAAGGAAAAATATGAATAAACATATTGAATGCAATTTGACCTTTCAAACGTAATTCAAATCAATTTCAGCTTGTCCGATTTTAGTCTCTTTCCTGAATCAGAAAGAATGGGACGCGAGTGGTAAGAGGGAATTAATTTTCCATTGCGGAGTATTAATGCGCTTTTCGGCGACATGACTTCGCGAGGCAGTGTGCTGGCGCAGTGATTGATGGGTAAGGTCAAATGAAGACTGGGCTGGATGGCTGTCTAATATGCGTGATTCATTCAAAGCAGTACGCCAGTACTTAATGAGAACAGCTTTATTTAAAACACAGCTTGGGGGTGCGTTCTGTTGTTTGAATGTAAATATATAATACATGAAGCATCCTTGCTAATCCAGGCACCCCCCCCCCCCCACACACACACACTTGAGGTGGAGCGAGCGAGAGGATGAGATAGGGCGGAGAGGGGGGGGGGTAAGGGGAAGGGAGAAAGAGACAGAGATAGAATATATACGAATGTGTTACGTGATTGCATTCATATACACCCATTATGTGCTGATATGACTCATCGATTCAATTCAGTTCAAATATTCAAATCGACCTCCTCGACATTTCGAGCTTCCATATTTTATACTGATCACTTTTTGAATACCCTGCTCGCATACCATGATGTGAACTGGACTCCATCAGTCGACATCGATATCGTCCACGAAAACAATAATTGGGTCACCCATGACCACCGTTTAGAAACTAGACCACCCTATAATGAAGATAATGTCCTTCTAATCAAACTGTTAACAAAATATCCGTAATCAACACGCCAACAGTAACACAAGAATGGTTTGGCGTCTGACCTCATTATCGATACTAAGACCTCGGCCAATATTAGTATGATGATCGATTCTCACCTGATGAACGTACAGTTGAATTATTAACCAAGTGCACGTAGTGTTCAACGATTTGCCAAGCACAACCACACGTTATGGCGTGCTGTGTCGTGCGCTTGTATACATGGGTAAAGACAGGAGAACCCGTTTGCAAAAATCATGAAACTCGACAGGAATCAGCAGTATACCCTAACGATGACGTGTATGAAATCTCACAGTCATACCTTCACTAACCATTTCAGGATAACTGAAAAGCTTTGAAATAACCCGACCGTGGTTTACATTCATGATAGGTATTGCAACGCACAGTGTTTTGCATCACTGTGTCGTACGATAAGCCATGTGCGCTATATTGCATATTGCTGTTACCGGTCTCTAGGCTACATAAACATGATAAACGTGGAGGTTTAAGACGACCCGTCGAAAACCTAGCAATAATATAAATATATAATTCCGCTCAATGTTTCCTTCCGGTTCTAGTTCTTACACAGGAGTTTCTTCAATTGTCCTTTTTTTTTCACCCCCCCCCCCCTACACTATTATTTGACCTGCTTACTGTCTTTAAGGATCGGCAAAGGTTCGAGGTTCGAACCCCGGCCCCGTCTTTCGGACGCGTCGGACGGTGACGGTCTGAGACATAATGGTCATATCCGATTGAGACGCGTCTGTGAAAGCCTACATTCACGTACACACACACACACACACACACACACACACACACAAACACACACAAACACACACAAACACACACACACACTCTCACACACACACAAACACACACACACAAACTCCTTCACACACACGTACACATACACATACATATACATACACACACATACACAGACACATACACACATACTAACCACGTGCGACTCACTGCGTGGCGTGCACCTGTATTTCGTGCGATTATCATGAAGGTTACATATCCGGTTTGGCAAGAATTCGAGCAGGGACGGCATCTTCCGGATGTTCAGTGATGTCGACATAATATTATATTCGGTCCCAGACGCACACTATCATATGATTATGCGATGTGTTACATATCTGCATCACATCGCACATAAATACATCATCCGCGATCGGGGGATGGGGGGGGGGGGGGGGGTGCGGATATATACACATATACAAACGAAGTGATATGTACAAATGTTGTGGTTTCAA
>OZ022594.1:16780347-16820998 GCA_963669155.1 Arbacia lixula
AAAGTATATTTTTAGCACTGCAAGTGCCTGCATATGAACACTGTACTGGCCACGAGTCGTTGCCATGGTTAGTGCCAGAATGGCAGCGTTTATCTTACATAACACCCATGTGTGGGGGGGGGGGGGGATTCGTTATCGGGTTGAAATTGACCATGCATGGCTGGCTTGGGTGAGAAATAATAAGGACAGAATCTTATCGGATAGCTTGGGAACAAACTGGAGGGAACTGATACAGTGTACAAAAGACGATACAGTGTACACAGTACAAACACTGTGTGGGGACATCGGATGGTGTGCATATATAGTCACACTTGTTCGTTCGGCCAACTTCGCCACGCGAGTTCAGTGGCGTGCACACTCACCATGCTGACAACGCAGTGCGGTGTCCGAGCGCTCTAACTCGCGCGAAGTTCCTGTCGCACACGTCTATAACCGTTGAGTTTTTGAAATCATACAACCCATTCACGTTTTCTAACACAATTTTCGCCGAGAGTACTGGATAGATCATTCTAAAAACGCACACATAACAAGTTCAATTATCCATTTACGAAACTGTCAAATATTAGAATACTCTATCCAGTACTCTGCCCAAAATAATTTTTTGTTTAATTGAATGTCTTAACCGTCAAAATTTTCCCATAGACATTCTACAGAGAGCGTCTCGTTACGTAATATTGCATAACTGAGTCAGCGCTGAAAATAGTGAATTCCTGCTATTTTGACCAATAACAGGAATCCGGAATTGGGCCTGACTGCCGGTATGCTCATTAAATTAAAAGCGAAATCCTTTCTCCACCGTGCTCTCCTCAATCCCTTAACCATGTCGGCCGTATGACCATGGTATGACAGAGACCGATGCGTGCCTCGAATGTGTAATCTGATGGCGTGATGCAATCAACAAAAACGATCTTTCAAGGCAAAAATATCGCCAGGCAACTAAACTGAACCGTTAAGTATAATCCTTTACCTTCTTTGAGATTTTTCATTCAAAATATTAAAATCCTACAATCATGACAATTATGGTATAATCATATATATTGTGTGTATGTGTATGTGTGTGTGTGTGTGTGTGTGTTTCTTTTAAGTGGGGGATGCTTTTACTAGACGCCACACAGAGAGACACACACACTCACACGCATCATAATCTCACCACGTTAACTCAAAAAGGGAAGGAAAATAATACGCGATGAATCAGCCACGCTTTAGTTGGGTTTTGAACGCCTTGGAACAGTCAGTGGCGCCACCGCGCAGTAGTTTTTCACTGGCGATTGTATAATCCTGCCTCCGTGCGGGCGTTATCTCATTCATTATGCTGGTTTCAATTTTAAATTATATTTACTCGGATTTATACACTAAGACCGTCTGAATTTGCATCCATATTGCTTAAATTTGTGTGTCTGCAATGTGTTTTTGTTTCGCGTCCTACACTGTCCTAGATATTGTCCCCGTTTCCATTTTTACCAAATCAAATAATATCCAGACCGATCTTGTATCTGTCTCTCGTATTCCTTTTCTCTTTTCCTCTTTCCTTCTCCTGTTCTATAGTGGTATCTCTATCTCGTTTTTTTTTCACTCCTTCAAGATTGTATCTCCTACATATTAATTCGTATAATGACTGATAATTTTATATTCTTCCCTCTCCTACAAAGGTATTCTATCCCCCCCCCCCCCTCCGCTCTCTTACCCATATTCTCTCCATCTCTCAGTCGGTCACACATTATCTCTCTCTTTTCTCTCTCTCTCTCTCTCTCTCTCTCTCTCTCTCTCTCTCTCTCTCTTTCTCTCTCTTTCTCTCTCTTTCTCCCTCTCTCTCTCTTTCTCTCTCTCTCTCTTTCTCTTTCTCTTTCTTTCTGCACAGAATAGCTCAAGATAGATCGAAATGGAAAATTGGTGAAGAGGCCTTCCTCCTTCAGTGGGGCGAAGTAGGCTGAAGAAGAATATGATCAAATAGCACATCATTCTCATGTTTTCATCAAAAGCTTCATCAAAGACAAGCCTTTTTGCATGTCAAACAACGTAAATTTGTTGAAAAAATGGAAGAAGATGTTGTCATAAGAACTTCCCTCCTTATAATAAAACTGGCAACTGACTTTGAGCGGTGTTATATTGATTACTAGATTGCAAGTATAGGTTTTGGGCGGGTCGTCCAAAACTTAGCGGTTCCTGTAGCCGAGAGACCGGAGACCGTAACAACATACGTCGCGGCTCTCCGCTCTACACTGTCCACAGTGATAGGGACAGCGCGTGCAGTGGCAGCACTGCGCTCATATATATATTAATGTCGACTATTGTCGCTACGATACTGTGCGTTTCAAACGTATACAAGGATACGTTTCCACTTTTTTTCTGAAAAGGTTCGTGAAGCTATGACTGTGAGATTAAAGTCAGGTTACCATGGTTACACTGCTGATTCCTGCCGAGTTTCGTGTCTTTTGCCAAATGGGCTGTCCTGTCTTTAAACATTGTTCGAAATATCAATATCATGGTGATATTTACGTTCTTATGGCAGTCCATTATTTTAATCTATTAAATGGGCCGTTAACGTTTTACATGACTGTGTGTGAATGTGGCGCTTTCTTACATGAAAATGTCGAGACTTTGTAAGTGTAGACATAAAATTGTATGCATTGCCAAGTACCAGCCGTGCCCCCCCCCCCCCCCCCCCCGCCCACCCACACCCCTCCCCGCGATATATTTTAAATCTTACTTCGAAATAACCAATTTTCCAATTGTAGACTCATGGGGAAAAAAACCCACAGATTTACATTTTAGTCATACACCTCTACATCAGAAGAAACAAAACGTTGCCACTAACTTATTTTGTATTATTTTGCATAATAGTGTTATGTTGACGCTATTTCTCAAGAAGCCGCACTTTTGCGGTCTTTTGAAGTATTTGCACGATGTACTCGTCGCCATGGTTACCTACCCACGCGAGGTACCAATCACATTCCGCTTGATCAAAGATTGTGTTTCTAAGATCTTTACACGGATGTTCTGATTCAATTACTGGATACAGGCCATGCAGGCAGGCATGCTTGGACTGATTACACAATACCATTTGAACAAAGTAATTTTGTAGATTTTTTTTTCAAACATGTACGTTATCGTCGCTTGTGGTAGATGTATAATTACGTATTTAATTGTCACACAGAGTTTAATGAAGTTTGAGTGATTTTTTTTCTTTGCTGCATATCATATTCTAAAGGAAAAACAGTTTAAATAGTAAATTCATGATACCCTCCAAATTGAATTAATGCACATAAAAATTATGCATTGACAATAGTCTTACATGTTGTTTTATACGCGTTGCTTGATTTGGTCGCAAATATTGTTTTCCAAAATATGATCTTCTCCCTGGACTTAATTGCTCACACATCTTCCAGACGTTAGCATAATCATATGAGGTAAGAACAAAATGGGTTTCTATTCCGGCATTGAGGTTTTGTTTATCATTACTTCGTTCTCTTGACATATGCGCCACGGGAGAGAAAGAGGCGGAAACAGGCGACAATCGAGCCCGTATTTGCCTAATGAGGAAACTACGGCAACCTCATGCGCCCGACAAGCTTTAATGATGCGTGCCAAACCACTTCTGGCTACCACGCGACTAGATAGCAACGCTTTCGCAAATCCCTTCGCTACCGCTGCGCACGAGCGGACGGGCGGGTACCACCAGGCAGGCATTTCCGACTCGATAAGGTAATACCGCGCCACAAGATGCCCGATGCGCACGCCGCCGGAGCCCCGATCTATCTATCTATCGCCCAGACATGTCGTTATAGGGCCAGCCGACACATATCACTTTTCACGTCTATTTTCGGCGAGTAAATTGGACGTTCAAGCGGGGTGAGGAGCCGGTTTCTCGACACAATGCAACGTACATTATCGCGGTGTATGTTTAGATACAGGAGATAGCTGTTTGGACGCCACTGATATATATATGTCTCTAATGGTGTCTGTCAGATTATAACAGCGTTGTCGCGTAGCAGGTGTAATTAGTAGATGAATTACATCCAACCCATCTGAATATTTTCCTTTACAATATGCTCCGACTTACTCCGTTACGACTCTCATCAATTGCGCTATAGGTTGGCTGGTTCTTACACAGGAGATTACGATACAGATATTGGGATGTTAAAAACACCTTTTGTGGTGAATCTCTGCTGATATTTTGGAACGTTACCCGGCCTACTACAGTAACTCTGTCGTCGTTCTGTGCTGGGGTAAGTTCGTGCCTTTTGGTGGACTTTAGCGCATATTCACTTCAATCCAAATACACTCTTAGTTTTAGTTACATCATGAAGAAGGAACACAAAGCACTTTCCCAAAATAAACTGCAAAATGTTTTGTTAAACAAAAATATTACGTAGTCCGTCTACAGTGGTACGTGATTTTTTGCAATTTTGTACAGAAAATTTAGCATTTTTTTACAGTGAACAATTTATAATATAAGTGTATAGCTGCTTGTTCGTTTTTTTTTTTTTATAAAAAGCTAGTTATTGATTTGGTTATTCATTTGATAATGGTGTATATATCGATATGTATATGTACATACCTATGTATGTGTGTGTGTGTGTGTGTGTGTGTGTGTGTGTGTGTGTGTGTGTGTGTGTGTGTGAATTGAAGAGGCCGACCTCGACGATACGAATGTGTATACAAAATATAACGTAATTGAAAACGCCGGAGATAAATATTTCACGTCAAATTTCGGCCATAGGCCTTCATCAAAAGTGCAGAACATGTTATTACATTTCACTCGTATACCCTAGTATGCGTAAACATGTACATTGTACCTTTCTATTTATCTAGCTATATATATATCTATCTCTCTATCGATACATATATATATATATATATATATATATATATATATATATATATATATAGGTTGATAGAGATAAATATATATTTATATACAAACATATATATATATATATATATATATCTAAACATATATATTAATATATATACACATATAAACATGTATATACATTTGCATATTCATATACAAGTGTTTCTCTGATTTCTCTATAATCATACTTCTATTCAATTCATATTTTAATCAGGATGGTGTCGCCCTTTTAATTGCATTTAACCCTTTCTTAATTCTTGGCCCCGTTGCATAAAACTCTGACATCAATGGTAACTTCCATGGAAACCTTGAATTTGATTGGCTGTCAAGTGCTGTTACCATGGTAGTTACCATAACTGGGAGACCTACCATTAATGGTAAGTTTTATGCAACAGGGCCCTGATCCCACAACGGCGCGTCATATATCCACAATGCAGATTACTAGTATATGAAGCAGTACGATAAAAAAAAATCTTATTCTGATTATTTGGAGACTAAGCCTGGTTTCATAGCAAGACGAAACCATGAAGATGATGAATAACATAGCTGATGAGATTTCATTTTATTCTGATATATTTTTATAATCTAATCATTCAATTCATTGAAAAATTGGTAACGTGACTATGACTCTACCTAATATCAATCTACTGAGTTATGAAAAAAGATGAACATGATAATAACAAAGACAACAACCAATCATTGAGTAATTGCCTTGGAAACTACATTCTACATAAAATCTCTATATTTCCCTTCTTTTTATTTAAGAAAGCTGATTTATCACGAAATCGTCATTTATGACATGTGTCAGTGCTGGAGACGAACGGAACAGTGATGCATGACTTGGCTAACATTAAACATTATTAAAGCCATTTATACTTTACCGATAACGATAAGGTCTTCCTATAATTGCAAAGTGACGTCATTGTCATAATAGATTCGATTGGAGGTGATTACGTAATGCATTGAAGATGCAAAATCAAATACTGACAGCAGTATTTCATCAACTCATTCGGGGGCAAGACTTTTCGAGAGCAAAATTGGCAACACATCTTTATCTTTATCAGATTCGTGAGATAAAGTGAAATGTTCATTCCGTTTTAATTAACACACCGTCAGGAACATACAATTTAGAGCAGAAATAATTGTACCAATCTACAGAGCAACAGCTTGATTTCAACTTTGCATCGTGTTGCCAACTTGAAGATTAGTGATCATTTCACCCTTTTCTCCGCTTTGAAAAATCATTACAAAGGTGATGCAGATCCCCAAAATATCAAGAATAGATAAAGGCTTTTTACGTCTGTTCGTCGGTCCGTCCGTCCGTCCGTGTGACGGTCCGTTCGGATCCCGTTTACGCGATAACACAGTCCTTAAATCATTGAAGTTCATCAAACTTTGTTCAATTTTACATGATAGGACAATGCAGTGATTGGATTTGGAGTCATAATAGGTCAAAGGTCACAGGTTAAATCTTACAATTTTATTTTGCTTTTTACGTCATAACTCGAGAAATATTTGACCAAATATCACTGAGCTTGGTACAATGATGATTATATACGACGAGTTCATATCAATAATCATAGGCAAAGAGCAAGTTTTCGAATTGGACAATTATTACAGCAATACAACAACCAGTTTTTCATCAAGTGGGCGGGCAATTTCTCTAGTTATCAAATTTAACTTATCATTATGGTTACACTGCACTTTAAAGACCAGGTCTGTTGTTGTGTGTTGTTTTTCTCATCAAATCCTATTTGCAGTTGCAGATAAATAGACAGGATGCATGCCTATCCGTAGATGAGTAACAGATCGATCGAGAAATAGTACAATCGTCATCCATAAAATGGACAACTTATAGTTCTGGCGAGCTGAAAGATCCATTATTCACATGGAAGAGTTTGTATGGTCACGCAATTTCTGGACAGTCACGAAGATGAAAAAAAAAAAAAATATATATATATATGTAAAAACGAGAGATACATGTTATGGATATCTGCAAGTGCACTGAAAAGTCAGGGATTTTTCAGGTATTTTCTCCCGTTTTAGAGCAAGGCAGAACATAGAGCTCTGGAAAAGCAACGGACATACTCATGAATAGTTCTAATGACATTGTGGAATAGAGCCCAAAGGTTGCGTTGTTCATGCATGCGTTCTATCTTGCGTCATGGCATAATAATACGTCACGTAGGAGCATGGCCCTAGTAGGGTCCCCGATAGAGGGAAACTGAACTGGTTATTGGTGTCGGGAGTCATGGAAACCGTGAATGTTCTCAGCAACTATCGGGGATGATTGTGCTCGATCCGTCTTCGAAGTCAGCAAACATCTACCAGACTGAGATTTTACGCTTCCGTTTTCCCTTTTAAGATTTAAAAAATGAAAATGTGTACCATGTTTACAGTTCTTGAAATGTTACTTCAGTCATGATTATGAAAATACCGATATATTGGCCATGAGAACGCCACCATTTACCTCCAAATACAAACAAATGAAGACAATTATGCGCACTCACATTCACACACACACACACACACACACACACGTACTCGCACACACACACATCCACATACATACACACATAAATACACACATACATACTGTACATACATACATACATACATACACACCACCTAAATGATCTAAAAGAATGTAACAATCGCTCTCCCACTTAAAATCTCTTCCCCTCATCCTCTCACTCTCTAAATCTCTAAGTATCGATTTGTCTGTCCTATGATGTCACTTATGTATTCAACTTTACCCATTGCCATGACTACCTTAAACCTTTTCTGAAACCTACCTTAATTTACGTTTATCATGTTTATTACATTCAGTTTAGTGGTTCATCTGCACGCAAGTGAGTATGCAGGACATTGATAGAGCATCTTTTTTTCCTTTTAGCTTGCACTATTCATGTGTGTGTACCATAATACAACCTATGCCTGCCTAAATTAACCCAGAGGGTATGTCCCACACGTTGATACGGATGTAATGCTCCCTGTATTATAATAAAGCTACATACGCCCGGGCTTTAATCATTATCATTAGTAGCCATTGTAATCACTAGACAAGTGCGTAATACGTCTTCAAGTACCAACCGACCAAGCGCCGCATCGTTTGTGATGCAGAGAATGAGAATGATTAGAGTGCTGCCATGGCAACGGATTGTAGTAATGAAGTGGAGCGTGTAGCTCGCGCATTGTTGTGATCAGTGGTGTTTGATGAAAGCTACGAGCGCTTCTGTCAGCTGTGATTAACTCGTACACGGCCATGAAGTCATCTCGATGAACAATACTGTATGCAGAATTGGGGGCGATGGGTAGGGGGAGGGGGGAAAGTGGGAAGGGGGGGGGGGTGAGGGATTCACTTTATCGAGTACATGCATGTAAAGTCTCCTTGGCATGAGTGAGTGAAATAACTAGTGGATGAATGAGTGTATGAGTAAATGGATGAGGGTATGGAATGGGGAAGGAATAAAATAATGAATGAGTGAATGAACAAAACGTGAGTGAAGGAATACATGAATGGATGAGCGTCTGAGTGAGAGAAGGAATGAGAGAATGAATGAGCGTTTGAACAAAACGTGAGTGAAGGAATACATGAATGGATGAGTGCATGAGTGAGAGAAGGAATGAGAGAATGAATGAGCGTTTGAACAAAACGTGAGTGAAGGAATACATGGGCAGATGAGTGTATGAGTGAGAGAAGGAATGAGAGAATGAATGAGCGTATGGATAAAACGTGAATAATGAGCGTATGAATAAAACGTGAGTGAAAGAATAGGGGAAAGAATGGGCCAAAGATTGACTGAATGAATTTGGTGAATAAAGTCAATACAGTCTACATTCAAGCGTAGATTCAAGCGCAACCTGATTATTTCCTCCTTCATCTGCCCTTCACCTTAAACTTTCACAACTCTATCACATTATTTCCTGCATTTTTTTCTTATTTTGTTTCCCCCCTTCAGAACACTTGTCATTGGAATTCCACAGATGTATTATTAATTATATTCAACAAAATTTTACAACTTTATGTATTGTAACGGAGAGCCTATAACCCCACAATCTTCGCCTTTTGGGCCCCTCACCCACCTCCGCCCCCCCCCCCCAAAAAAAAAAAAAAAAAAAGATGAATGTTTTTTGATATGTTATTGATTTTTTACAATGTGACAGCAGTCTTGCCTATATGCATCAGAATTATTTTGTTAATGTCTGCCTATATTTATTTATCTGCATATGCATGAAAACCTATCATTTTTCTGTTCTTGTATATTCTATTTATGGAAGCAAATCAATTCAAATTCAATCCAATAGTAACGTGGGCGCTAACATAACTTATGAAAAATTAGATACACGAATGCAGGAGAGAATGAAAAGAGTGGATTATTTATCAATGAATGACAATCAATCTGCATTTTGGTAGGCCCATTGACACTCGCTGTCATAACTATCTGTGTGTGTCTCTCATCTTGCTATTGTTAATCTTATCAAGCATGTCCTTTCCACAGCGATCCGTGTCTTATCTCAGACACGTGAAACATTTCTTTTTCGGAAAAAATGAGCATTAGACTGAATAGCTCAATGATCACGATGATTGGTTTTGTGAAGAAATTGATAGATGGGTGGATTTATAGAAGAATGGTGGAGCTAATGGATTTATATGTGAATAAGTGAATGAATATATAATTTAGTGAATTAATAGATGCATGGATGAATGGATGGATGGGTGGATGGATGGATGGATAGATGGATGGATGGATGGACACGTGGATGGAGTAGATGATGGTTGAGTATAATTCTTGTGTCATCCGCGTTTTGTCTCTGATAAACGGATCATCCTTTTTTCGGAGACAAAGAGCACCCGGTTGAGTACCACAGTGATGTTTAAGTCAATTAAATCATAGTTTATTATTAGCCTTTCACACAAGTACATGAATAGCCTCACTTCACTCTTTGCGTGTCATTATGTATTGATTTTCAAGTAATACACACAAGTCCCATAGAACGCCATATGTCTGACATTATAAAGGGTTAACGCACTTCTTATCACAAACAACAAGGGATTTCGTTGATTGTCAAGATTTGATTTCTCCCTTATTTTCTTTTTCTCTATGGCTTGATATATTCAGGACAGTGACGGAACTCGGGGAGAGTGAAGAAGCACGACTGCATGTCGGGAAAGCCGAAGGAGGAAGCTCAAGAATTCTCGCCCGACATCTGAAGGGGGACATCTGAACCGGCCTTTCCCCGCCCGGACGCCTTCAGCGAGGACTATCCATCCTTTCGTTGGGATAATATACGCCGAGGTCTGTTCCCACCCGCGCACTAACACTGCTCCTGGTGGTGCATGCCGTAGTGTCTATACCATGCCCCGTGTTGCTGCTGCTCCCTCCGCCAGAGATACGGCTGCATTATGCATTAGTTGATGAGGACGAGGCTGTTGAAAGTCGCATGCCGGAGAGCACTTGATGGGCTGAGAGGCTGGCTGCTAATGGAGGCTGCTGATCAGCGACTGAGTTGCTCCTATTGAAATGCGAGATGCGGATCTGCTGCCAAAGCGATTGAACAAACTTTGGTATTTGATAATCCAGCTTCATGATGCAAACTATAGCTTTATGATTGAATCAGGCAATCGAAGGAAGTGAGATATAATTCATTCGGCGTCGTGGGTGTAGAGTTTAATCGTCGTCGTCGTTGATTGTGGTCATTGATCACCATGGGTCTGTTCAAGTCACGATCGAGCAGCGCGTCGACGCAGCCCATGGTGCGGAGCGTCTCTCCTGACATCGAGCTCAGCACGGTGCTCGACACGGAGCTCGTCGCCAAGGCGTACGGCAAGCGCGATGGCGTCGAAGGCAAGAAGCCTCGACCACGACGCTACAACCCGCTCCACCGCGCCTTCGACTCCAGCGACATGGAGGCGTCGTACCAGAAGTTCTTCGTTCGTCGTCGTCTGGAGACGCTTCCTGTGATGATCGGCTTCGCCTTCCTTTTCGACGCCGCTGTCCTCCTCGTCTACTGCCTCGACGTCGGGACCCCCAACCGCATCGTCGCCATCTCCATCATGGCCATCTGCGCGGTAACGAACGTGATACTCTTCTCGCTCGCGCGCTACCGGCTGGTGTCGGACTGGTCGCTGTCACGCGTCATGCCGTACCTGATATGGAGTCTCGTGTGCGCACAAACATTCGTTGATCTTGGACTGTACTACAGACCGCTGATCCCCAGCGACGGCGCGGGCTGGCAGGTCTTCTTCCTCTTCGCCTCCTTCACCATGCTCCCTGTGCCTCTGGGGGCCATGATCGTGCTCAGCGCACTCGCCATCACCATCCACTGCCTTATGGTCGGCCTCCTGTCCGTGGCCAACAGGGAATTCATGGGTCAACAGGTAGCTATAGAGAGGCAAGGGCCATGTTGCATATAGGTTTTCAATTATTGTAACTTACCATCAATGGTAACTTACCATGTCAACAACCAATGATCTCTCAATACTGCCTCTGTTGCCATGGAAGTTACCATTGATGGTAAGTTAAAATAATTGAAAACTTATATGCAGCAGGTCCAAGGCGACGTGAGAGACAGCATGGACAGAGTGGGTGATGAAAAGCACGTGCAGGGCTGTATTCTGTCTATGTATGTGTGTGTGTGTGTGTGTGTGTGTGTATGTGTGTGTGTTTGTGTTCGTGTTTGTGTGTATGTTGTGTGTGCGTGTGTGTATGCCTGTGTTGTATGTATGTGTATGTGTGTAACATTGATTTGAATTTATTAATTCATTCAATTTTGACGAGAGAGGTGCACGAAAAAAAGAAAGAAGTGTATATGTTTGTGATCGCGTGCATGAGAGTGCGTATTTTGTGTTTCCATGCGGATGCACTTATTTTTGGTCATGGTCGTTGTGTTGTTGTTGTTGTTTTTGTTCTCGAGTCTGCAAATCTACACACAATCATTTATTCCATTTTTGTAACTATTCTACGTACTCCATTTAAGATATCGAAAATACCAACGCTTAAGAAGCTTCACTTCCTCCCCTTTTATTGTTTATTCGTTTTTCTTTATATTCGTTATATAATCCGTTGAGCTACGATGTCTTTGTACCCTTGTAGATGCACCGTGCTGTAAGGATTAATATTTGTCTTTTCAAATCATTTTTTGTAAGATTCTCTTTTTGAAATGAATAATGCCAACCGACCTTTGATATAGAGTATCGAAGTGGTGTCGTCATATCCATGGTTATGCAGGTCTCTGGTTCTAAACAACATCGCTGGTTCTAAACAACATCACTCAAGTGAGAGTTTCACTGGTACGACATAAAAATGTATATCTAGCTGAGTGGAATCGGGCACTCTCATCGATATATTGTACTGTGATCGCCGCTGAATGCTAAACCCTCTCATACATGTAGTTTGGAACCAGTTGTCTTGACAACATGATCATATGACGTCATATTTCGGTACTCCATAGTCGCCATCACCCTTCCTTCCCCGTGTTCACTCTATATTTCTTTATCCCGAAGATCCCAATTTCTTTCTTTTCTATTGTCTCCTTTTGTTTTTACCCTCTTGATATACGGTATATCTTACAGTCTATGGCATTTCTCTGTCCTAATATTCTACCTATTCTTCACGTTCTTCATGTTCTTCGTTATATATCTCTCTTTCTCCCTCCCTCTGTTTGTCTGTCTCTATACCGTATATACCTCTATCTTTATCCGTATGCCCCCCCCCCTCTCCCCCCCCCCCACCCCCCTCTCTCTCTCCCTCTCTCTCTCTCTCTCTCTCTCTATCTCTCTCTCTCTCTGTTTTTCTTTATATGCCTCTACATCGTGTATACCTCTCTCTTTATCTGTAACTCTCTCTATCCATGTTTGTCTATATAATTATGTCTGTATACCGCATATACCTCTATCTTTATCCGTATGCCTCTCCCTCTGTCTCTGTATCATGTGTCTCTTTCCCCATGCTATTTTTCTCTATCATACTCTCCTCTCCACCGCAGTCTTTATTATTCTTATCCAAAGTAAATTTAAGCATCACGCCATACCCTCAGGACTTTCTTCATAATCAATGAAGTTACCCTCCTACTTTCTCCCTATTTGCAAAATCCAGTCCTCCCCAAACGGTTTTTACAAACACGACGAGAAGAAAAAATATATGCGCAGGTCATACCTCCTATTCACGTACCTACATAACTACCATCGTGTAATGCGCTAACGTGCGCTATCCATTCCATGCGCCATCAATACTCCCAGCGGTCGCGTTGTCTTGGCAACGGCACGCCAAGCGAGTATGCTTTTACGTCTTTACACAGCGCACCGGGCGTTCGGGTTTCATCGCGGGAGAAAAGGACGCCCACTGCCGCGCACAAAAGTCTCACGCACAACTAAAACTCTCTCCTTTTTCGGCCTTTGTAATCCAAATCTGTTCCGTCTATGAAGCGCCTTCCTCAACATAACACTCTTTTATACAAACTGAGATTGCCAACGTTAAAGGTCAGGTTGTAGTCATTTGTATAGGCCTAGTTCCTATAGTGCTCATTATAGTTCAGCTACGAAAATGACTATAAGATAAGTGGCATTATCATAATTTTGCCGCCGCAATCCATGCCTTTGGACATTAGGTTATGTTTATTTTCCACAAAGCATGTTCACGTGAGTAACATCGACAGGTAAGTGCAGAAGATTATGTTTGATAATGTATTTAATGTGATACCTCATAACTGTATATGTTTGGTATACAGTATTCTATAACAAGTTGCGTGCTTATTTCCAATGGCCCAGTTTAGTGGGAACATGAGATAAGGGTGGGTCGATTGACAACTCCCACCCCTCACCGGTTCGCTCTTCCCCAGAAAATAATCTCCCCTTTGGGTCATTCATCTCTTTAGGAATAAGGAACCCTCACGGATGCTGTACAAAGGGCATAAGGGGTCAATCCAATCTGGCATTGCTGTACTCCGTCTCTCTCTCTCCCTCTCTCTCTCTCTCTCTCTCTCTCTCTTTCTTTCTCTCTCCCTCTCCCTCTCTTTCTTTCTCTTTCTCTCTCTCTCTCTCTCTCTCTCTCTCTGTCTGGGGCATGCTACCTATAGTAGGCTCTATGTATGCAAAAGGGCGCCGTGATCCTGTGGGAAATCCGCTCAACACGAGATTTGCATGGGGTAAAATCAGATTCACAGTCTCCTCACCGTTGTAATATACCTCTAACAATTAATTTTAGACTTAATAACACCAGAGCTGTCTCACTATTATAGCACACAAGGCCTTGACAAGCCACCTGGGAGCTCATTACGTGTGACTTTGCATAAATACTAAGCACGAAGTGTTTATCACCATCTTCATCTACGCTAGAACAATGCAAATTATCTAGATCGCCTTGTGTGTTCCCACGTGACCATATCTGCGTAGGCCTATACCAACGGGAATATCTTTAATCATCTGAATACGTAATGATTTTTTCCGCTGACGCGCAGAAGAACTTGTTTTTCAGTGGGATATTGAGTTGCCCAGTGGGGAATTTAATACATATCTTCCTCCACATTTTGTTTCCTTGAATGTGTTTTTCTACGTCTTCCTCTCTCAACTAATCATTTTGTTTAAGAAGTGTTTGGTTTCTTATTATATCTTTGGGGCGGGTGAAACAAAAACACTGCGGTGGGAATTTTATTGGACGATCAAATTGACCATGCACAAAATAATGTGTCATACGTGTTTTGGTTTGGAAAATCAATAATTTAAACTCATTTAAACTTAACGATTAAAAACATCAAACTACCAAGAAAGATGAAAAGGGGCAAATGGGGAATTGTATTCGTGTAACATCTGAGGACAAAACAGAATAAGAAAAGACTGGAGCCGATAAATATTTTTTTTTTCTGTCAGAGGAATTCAGGAAGATAATCATGCTGATTGCCATAGCCAACGAACATAGGCCATTTCCATTTTACCATCAAAACATGATTGCTTTCAACTTAAATGGAGGCGTTATTTTTTTTTTTTACAAATTTGTTGCCAAACAAGTTCATGTTGAGATGCTGGCCCGAACAATATTGCATTCCGACATCCCACCCCTTTACTAGTATTGGAATTTCATTCATAAAATCATATTCATACACACACTAGTGTTTCATTCTCACAAAGTCACCGTTCGGAACAACACGCGAACTTTTTTCTTTTTTTTTTATAACCTTTATTTGATTTCATTTACATACTGTAATGAAATAAACAATTTTACTTTATAACAAAATTACAAATCCATAAACGTATTATTTCTACTGATTCGATAAACACAATGAAGCATGATATACCACTTGTATATAAACACAATATATACGTGCCATATATATGTGCCCACACACACGCACACACACACACACACACACACACACATACATAGGCAGACTACAGCCCTGCACGTGCTTCACAAATACACACACGCATACGTACACACATACGTACACACATACACACACATGTCATCTGATTGGTACATTCCCAGGTGTGCTGTTTTTCCCTAATTCAGTAAGTACGCCATCGAGAGTTCGACCTTAATATCTGATAATTGTTTCGCCAGGAACAAAGCCGGGGAACAAAGCAGCCATTGTCTTGACGTCTGCCAAGAACACACAGTCACTTTATAAAATGGCCGTCCGAGACATCATTGTTATCATACAACACCAACGTTTTGAGTGTGTACATGACGTGCTACATGACCATACACAAGGGAAAGTACTTTGTGACAAGCAAAAGTGTTAAGCACTTTTTGCAATCGAAAATGACCTTTAATAATTAACCTATTGCCAGAGTTGATTTAATTTTGCAGATAGTGATGGATATGATGATGGTAACAACAAGGATGAGATTTGCAATAATGATGATAAGAATATGCAATATTTGCAAGAAATGTAATTATTTATTGTATTTATCATTATTTGTTTATTCATGTCTTTTTTCATTTAAAACTAAAACATCATGAGGTATACCAATTCGGTTATAGGCCTGTAACTGTTTTACAAGGGTGCACTGTACTTAAACATGCCAACAGAACATATCAACAAATCATGGAATGAAATAATATAAAAAACAAACATGTTCCAATACGTTAAAAGTAATATTTTGTTTTGAAAAAAAAAACGTAGTTGCGTAAAACTAATATACGCACACCCCCTCTTCCCCGTCCCTACCCCAGCCCTTAACCAAGTCCTGTAAGCATTAGAGCGTACTTGTGAATATGAGACACCGTTTCTTAAAATGATTGTTATGAGGTGGACAATTGGAGGAAGCAATTATATATGTAATTAATCTGTATCGATTGGTTTGCTTACAACACCTGGGGGTGTTTCACCAAGCCGTTCGTAAGTTACGAACGGCTTTACGAGGGACTGGTGATCCCTTCCTGTGCTAAATCAGATTCTCAATGAGCAAAGTATGGTACCGCATTTAGCACAAGAAGGGATCACCAGTCGTTCGTAAAGTCGTTCGTAACTTACGAACAGCTTTGTGAAACACCCGCCTGCTCTTTAATGTCTGGGGTAGACGTGTTAATCATGGCATACCGGTCATTCCGTCATCACAGGGGTCCCACACTCATTTAACCGTCTCCTTACCAATGACATGATCATGTGCAGTTAGTCAGCGTGGGATTCCAGCCTTGGTACTGTAAGGGTAGAAATGTTAGGGTCCCAACCGGCCGTGCACCTCTCTGCGTGTGGTCTGCATCGGATTTCGCAGGATATTATCGCGTCGGAGGCAAAGAGGTGCGCGTTTTTTTTCAGGCACGTACTAGTTAGCACGCAGGAGGACGCGCGCAAGGAATTGCAGAAATGGTCCCGCAAGCTGCGGACGCGCACGTACAAAAACACGCACGGCATGTTGTGCCCATTGCGTAAACGATTTCACCAGTTTGAGATGATTTTGTCATGGTATCCTGAAATAAACCAAGAATGTCAATCGTGGTCCCGCAGTCTTTACTACTCCTTACCCCCAGACCTTTCAACATGTACACAGGTGGACAGGGGGTGGGGTGGGGGGGGGGGGGCGGATATTTCTACATTTTAGCTACATTCTGTCAATCTTCCACCATGTACCGTCTTGAGAATTCCCCGCGAGCGCTTTGCATCATGTAAACTATAAAGTTTAGCCGTGCACGTCCTTGCAGTAACGTCCATTTACTCTCAGACGACGAGTTATCGCTCTCCCGGCCAACACGTGATAAAAATCACAGCCACCAAGTGTAAAATGTACATCTTTAGCGAGGTTAATGCCATGACGACGCGACTTCGTGCGTTCTTCGCCCGAGGATGTCGTCTGCGCTGTTTAATGTGAAATTTCACGCCCCGTTTTCCCGCGTAAAGCGTTACGTGGCACCTTGTGAAGGTCTTGCGCGTCGTTCAGGTTCTGCCCGAGGTTGGGGATGTTTTCTTCATCCATTTTTTCTGCTCAGTTTTCTCGATCTGCTCCTTTTCATTTTCATCGTCATTTTATGTTGCCATTGTCTACGTTTTCCTCGTTTTCTGGCCTCCTCTTCTTCTTCATCTTCTTCATTGAGTACTTTTTCTTTCGTTTCGTTGGTTACACCTTCCACATCTTTGCGATCCCACTTGTCCCACTCTTCTCTCTTCTTACCAATTATCATCAACATCATCGTTATTACCATCTTCATTAGCAACATCATTAGCAACGTCATGATCATTATCATCTACATCGAGAGCATTATTATCATCATCATTGAGGTTTTTTTTCATTGTTGTGTAACATGAAGTTGTTTTCATCCGTTAACCTTTTTCGCCATTTTGGTTTATTTCTGTCGTCTATGTTCATGTTATTATGCATTGTATTATTTCTACACAAGGCCTCCAGGGAGAACAGTGCTAGCTCACCTGTTGTTTTTGTATAAAGTCTAAAGCAATAAATAAATACCACTTACGAGTTTCCCATATATTTTACCAGAAAGGCGAATTCCACGCAATTGGAAAAGAACAAGAACAACCTGATTCTTATTGATTCATTTGATTGGTACGTGCAGCAATCGCGTCTTCATGTCTAGGAAATTGGAAACACTCCAAGAAACTATCGGGCGAAGGGATTTGTATGTCCCGTTTTTATTGATGACGTACGTGTCACGTTATCCGTCTGTCCATCCGTCCGTCCGTCCGTCCGTACTTTCGAGTCTCCATCTGTTCGCCGTATCGTCCGACATCAGTTGAACCCTCACGTTTTCAGTAACATGAATAACTCCTAATGCGCCAAAACGTTGCGCACAAATCACATTGAGTCATATGTTAAGTGGCACAAAATGTGTTAATGAACGGACAATCTGTGTTTGGGGAGCATGTTGCAAGGCCAACATGGAGAGTACCACAGCCATGGGTTAAAGATGGCCCGTCCCTTTTACAAACATCTGCAAACTTCATGAAAGTTTGCACATATTTAGCACGTATCTTTGGGATACCAAATGTGAAATTTTAAGGTCAGAGTTACTATAACTCCCGGAAAATAAATACAAATCTAACCAGTTTTCACTGAGATTGACAATTTTCGTGGTACGAAAAAAGAAAGCTCGATCAATTGTCGAAGATCATTTCCTCAAAACCGAATATTACGCTTTGTCGATTCCAGGGAAAGGTTATATAGCCACTCCCTCTCAAATGATGAAAGTCAGAGAACTTTTAGAATTATGTCTGCAAAAGGGCTGCCTTTAAGGGAGGCGAGATTTCTTGGTGGCGGTGGGGGGGGGGGGGGGTAGTTTGGAAAGGGCGTTAACCTTTAAGTGACAGGTGAAATGCGTCTCTATGGGATTTGTGTGTAAGAATTATGAGAGGAAATAACTCATAAATGACACACGGAGATTTAAACCCCAGCTTACGTAATCGCTGTACTAACTATGCACCGCAGGCTGAACCATTATTGATATATTTAGGAGAATTACAATTTTATATTTTAAAAAAAATGTATGCAATGGCGGATATCTAGCTTTTTGCCAAGGGAAGGAGGTGAAGGAGTTAAGAGATGCCAAGGTCAGAGACCAGCCAGGCGTGAGTTTCTTTAGACCCTCCCCCCCCCCCCCCCTTACATGCTCTAGATCCCCCACTGGCATGCAGAAAAAAAAGTATACATACATATATGGTATGTGGAGGTGATTTCCAACACATACGGATTTTCCGTATCGTCACAAGAAATAGCTTCTTTCTATCTCAATCTCAATCTCAGTAAAATAAAAAGTAATTCCTTGTTTGCAGCTAGATGTCAATTGTACATTATCTCTTTTGCTCTAGAGAGTACGTGTTTCTATAATGATCTACTTAGCGATAACAAGTTTCGCAACATCATCAAGGCTTAGCACACACACACAAAATAAAAGATCAAAGATCTTAATGCCATAATGTCTTGTGTTTCTTTTACTACCTTCAACGTAGTCCGATTTATTACCTAGTAAACCCCCTTCACATAAGATACTTCTCCCAGAAGAGATGGTTCTCTTTTACCTAAGGTGGGAAGAAGGGAAACTATCTAGATAAAAAAAAAAAGTTAGAGGAACTTACGCAAAGTTCAACATGTTCAAAGAGAGTGGTATCTCTTTTTAACATCTCCGAAGTGAATATGACAGAAACGAAATGGGGATGGGCATAAATTTTGTTTCTTATCAACAGGGAAAAATAGTAGGTGTGCCATAAACAATGATAAAGTGCCCTTCAGAATTACATCTTGAAGACAAAGGAAGAAGATGAACAGATGGGGTCTTGGCGTATGATGTAGATGGATGTAAAAACAACCTTAATTAGCAGAACAGGGGCTCTAGAATGACGTGGTCACTACCGGCCGCGCACCTCTCTGCGTGTGGATTGCGTCAGGTTTCGCAAAAAATGCAAAAACACGAACGGCCGGTTGTGACCATGGCATGATATAGAGGCAGAGCTGCAACAACAATTACAAACAAGCTGCTTGGTTGTCATGGTGATATTAATGATGATGATGACGATATTGATGATGGTAATGAAGATGATAATGAGGAAGTTGTCGACGATAATGATGATAATAATTATGATGGTGATGATGATGATGTTGATGTTGGTGATGATGGTAATGAAGATGGTAATGATGATGAAGTTGTTGACGATAATGGTGATAATAATGATGAAGATGATGACAATGTTGATCATGATGATAATGGATATGCAAATATGATAATAAGGATTATGTTGATGAGGATGATAATGAGGACGATAATGATGGTGATGATAATGAAGAAGATGATGACTTAGTTGTTGATGATGATGATGATGAAGAAGAATGAAAATGAGTTAAATATTGAAATATATGTGCATATTGTTATTCAATGCCATCGAAAAAATATCGAAGTATATCAATTTAAAACAAAGCTTATACCGATGAGATGCTAACCACACATGGTCGTGCTATCCCAATATCATGTATGAGTTGAAATCCGATGGTGTTATAATGATAAAACACTCAAGTTTGACCTCATCACCCACTTGTTAACATCTTCTGCCCCAGACAAACTGCTGCTATATAGAGAAACAAAGTGGTGTGGTCATATCCTTCGTTATGCAGGTTTCTGGTTCTAAACAACATCGCTCAAGTGACTAGAGTGTAGTATGGTAGAATCAGTTGTCTTCACAACGAACTCATATGACGTCACATTTCCGTGCTCTCTCAATTCATAATCATGGATATGTTCAATCAATCAGAGAAAGAGGATGAAGAAAAGATGTCTCTGAGATGGTTGTGCTACCGTTGTTGTGCAGGTTTCTGGGTCTAAACAACATCACTCAAGTGAGAGTGTCACAGGTCCGACATTGTCTAGCGGGCCAGTGTCGGGCACTCCCAAAGACAGTCCCAGCTATGATCACTGCTGCTTGCTATTCCTACATGGTTTAGTACCAGTTGTCTTGGCAACATGCTCATATGACGTCATACTTTGATCACTCTGTGATTTGTGTGCATGGTGTCTGCAAATACGTCACAGTGGCGCACAGATTGTTAACTTATTAAGTGTCCTACTTAGAAACGAGAAGTAGGCCTACCAATGCCAGCTTATTTTAAGTACTTTGTCATTATATTGGAATGCGGCTGAAGTGTGCAATCAGTAATTGAATTGTTTCGCTACCGTTCAAGGTCATATTTGTGTAAATTCCTTGGAAAAATTATGTTTTAAAAAGGATTTTACTAAAAGCTATTTATCTGTATCTGTCATACAATGACAATGCTCGCGAGCAACTAGTTACGACCGTTATTAACTCTGTTTATCAATAGTGCGACACACACTGTTCACATGTAGGCTACAGTGGCTGATTAGCCCAACGTCATCGTTTTAGGCTGTCAGTGCTGGTCCCAAAAAAAAATCGATCCCTCTCTTCGACCCGCCATTGTCCTCCTCAGATCGGAGCGAACATCTTGCTGTACCTGTGTGCCATCATCTTAGGATGCGTCTCTTACCTGGTGTCGGACAAGCAGCATCGCATGGCCTTCCTCGAGACCAACGAATCCCTCAAGACTAAACTCACCATCCAGGAGCAAGCGGCACAACAGGTAAACACACAGACAGACAGACAGACAGACATACCCACACACATACACACTAAGTCCTGACAGGCAGCATCGCATGGCTAAACTTCCTGGAGACCAACGAGTCTCTCAAGACCAAACTCACCATCCAGGAGCAAGCAGCACAACAGGTAACACACACTTACAGACAGACATACATACATACATACATACTGTACATACATACAGACACACAGTCAGACAGACAGACATACAGACAGACATACACACTAAGTAATGACAAGCAGCATCGCATGGCCTAACTAAGCTTCCTGGAGACCAACGAGTCTCTCAAGACCAAACTCACCATCCAGGAGCAGGCAGCACAACAGGTAACACACCCATACATACAGACAGACATAGATACATGCCTACACACATACACACTAAGTCCTGACAGGCAGCATCGTATGACCTTCCTGGAGACCAACGAATCCCTCAAGACCAAACTCACCATCCAGGAGCAAGCAGCACAACAGGTAAACACACACATACAGACAGACAGACAGACAGACAGACATACCCACACACATACACACTAAGTCCTGACAGGCAGCATCGTATGGCCTTCCTGGAGACCAACGAGTCCGTCAAGACCAAACTCACCATCCACGAGCTAACAAGACAACAGGTCACACACACATACAGACAGACAGACACGCACACACACACATACACGCATATACATACACACGCCTTTTTGTTTAATAAACGGATTGAGGACAAATTTGCCCTACTCTGACAAAAGGAAGCAAGTGACAAGTCACTCAAATCTGAGTTATTGGTACTCTTAGATTGTACCTAGCATTCCCTACATACGGCCAAAATCTGGACAAGAAATATTCATCTTGCTGCGAGATATTCAATCTAACATGATGTGGTGTTGCACTGATGCCAATGCAAATGGCAGACACATTTTGCTCATTTACAAGAAAGGTCTCTTTTGTTAGTTGCTTCCTTCTGTAAGAGTAGGGCAGAAATGACATCCATTGCTGAGGATCGTTCTTGCCTTTCTCTTGTTGTCGTGCCTGCAGGAAGGCCTGCTTCTGTCAGTGCTACCCAAGCACGTCGCCGATGAGATGGTCAAAGACATCGGCAGGAAGAACACGGGACAGTTCAACAGAATCTACATCAGAAGACATGAAAACGTCAGGTAAGGAGGCTTAGTAGTGTTAACACCAGTAAGGCACCCGCAGACGTCACGATTGTGCCACGATTATACAGTCGTAAGGGCCTACCGCTGGCATTGTGACGTTACCTTCTTGCATAAATCCAATGGCCGGTTCCTGTGAATGAGTCAGTCGCAGAGTCGTGCGACTGGCCTTTAGGTCTTTTGGCTTACATGTACGTTTAGCATTCATTGTTTCTTGTTTTTTCTTGTCTTGTTCTGTATGTGTTTCCTGTATGTGTTAATGCTAACATTAACATAATTACCATCAGGTAATGAATGGTATGTCTTACAAGCTACTCCCGTTATCTCCTCCATCTTCATCACGACATTTGCTCGACTGTCCTATCTTCCTCTTGACATACTGATTTGATGTTCAGTGTTGACTTGCTTGTATTGCGGTTGCATGGTCGGGCAAACGGTCGGATAAACTAAACTCTGTCAAGAACAACGTTTGCATGGAAACACCATCATGACTTTTGCACGCATAAACGAAAATCACGTATCTATTTTTGCTATGCTGGTAGAACGATTTGACCCTTTTTTTTTTAATGGGCATTATATCAACATCTTCCGAGAACTGTGGAATGTGTCCTATAACTAAGTAGTTTAAAATTAGAGCGATATATTTACCAACTCTATATATGAATGCGTATCATGGTCATTTCACCAAGGAAACGGGGAATTTGGATGATATCTTTAGTTTATATTGCCTCTTCCCGCTTAATGGACGCGTGCCCTTGGTACGAGGGTAATCGATGGATAGTGTTTGTCGGAATTAAGCGGTAGTGATTGGGGCTGGTTTCTCGGAGCAATGCTAAATCTAACTTCAGGGAAAAGTCGGGGGAGCTATCACGGACTCCAGTCGTGCCTCGTGTAAGCCTGTAAGTAGATGTATTGTCTTTTTTTTTTTTGGGGGGGGGGGGTGCTGGCAGCATTATGCGGCTACTGGTTTATGATTTATCTTGATCTAAGATACACGAGGTAGCACTGACTGACTAGCATAGCACTCCTCGAACTTAGAGGTGAAGTTAGTGTTGGCATCGTTTCGAGAAACCACCCTTGGTCACTGATCGCGGAGAGCTCTAGGACGAGAGAAATGCAAGGCTGAGTGAGTGGATACTCCTGGACATCGATTTGGTTATGGAAAGACAAACAAAAACAAAAGCAGGAGAGACCATTCAAATAGTATTTGAATGATTCAACTATTGAAATACCTTTCCATCACTCCAAACAATGACATCTGAGATGTTTGAGATGATATTATAAGAAGGAATGGTAGGCACAAATTGCGACATTCCCCTGATAAACTTGAAATCCTAGCATACGAGGAACAAAATCAATAGTGTAGATTTATTATATCACTTAGTTCACTCTGACGTTACCCTGATGCAGACAGATGATATTGGTCATGCGAGATGTTAAAGAAAATAGTTTTTAAGACTATTGACCAGTGATAACTTTCTTGTGGTTGACATTATTGTCCTCAAATCTTTACCCCAAGTTTGCTGATACTCTGTGGAAGGGACAGAGAGAGAGATAGGGGGAGAAAGAAAAAAAAATAGGGAGAGAGCTAATGAAGAGAGAGGAAAGGGAGAGAAAAAAGAGGGGGGAAAGTAGGTGAAGGAAAAGAGATAAGAGAGAGTGAGCGCGAGTGAGAGAGAGATATAAGATAGAGAGGGGGGGGGGGGAGAGAGAGAAAAACGAGGAGAAAAGAGCATGACGGAAAGGAGAGAAGGGAGAGAGAGGGGGGGGCGAGAGAGAGAAAGAGAAGGAGAGAGAGAGAGAAGGGAGAGAGAGAGAGAGAGAAAGAGAGAGAGGATGGGAGAGGGGGGTGGGGAGGGTAAGAGGGTGACGGGGAGAGGAGAGAGGGGGAAGAGGATGGGAGGGGAAGGGATGAAAAAGACAGGGCGAGAGATGGATGGGAGGGGGCGGGGGGGGGGGCAGAGGGGGGTATGTGCTTGAACGATTGTCTAGCCACGCCCACAACCGCTGTGTCGTGTATGTGATGGTTGCTGCGGAAGAAACCGGTGTACCGTAATGGGTATTTATGCGCGCTTGGCAAGATTAATGCTTTTAAGTAGAATGTGCGATGTTCCATAAAAGGAAAGAAACGTCTAGCATGGTACCTGAAGTGCCATTCAGAATACACGCTTCCTGTGTATATGATACGATACTCGTTTTAAACAGACATAATGGTGAGTTATGCGAGAGAAAAGCTTTCGATAGAAATGCCACGTTGAATGTCAACGTTGCATGGTCATACAAGCGTGAACTGATTTTACTGCGAACAAATCTTTGTGAATTATGTTCTTTCCATTATACATGTATATCTTTTATTGAATCAAATAGGGAATGTTCATATTGCTGCTACTACATCATCAATTACACCGTGTAATTGAATTTATTTTGTTATTGCTTTGTGAATTATGCGCTATAGTTTGATTGACAAGAAGGCTACATGCTCTATGTTAGCCCAATCAGGGTTTTTTTTCTTATATTTGCTATGTTTCTCACACTTTCTCTTTTCCCTTATTGGCATTCCTCTTACCCAGTATCCTATTGCATGTTCACATGTCACTTTGTCACTAATCTCTCTCTCTCTCTCTCTCTCTCTCTCTCTCTCTCTCTCTCTCTCTCTCACTCTCTCTCTCCTTTCCTCTCCTCTCTCTCTCTCTCTCTCTCTCTCCTTTCCTCTCCTCTCTCTCTCTCTCTCTCTCTCTCTCCTTTTCTCTCCTCTCTC
The DNA here is from genome assembly GCA_963669155.1 of Arbacia lixula. Classification (NCBI taxonomy): domain Eukaryota; kingdom Metazoa; phylum Echinodermata; class Echinoidea; order Arbacioida; family Arbaciidae; genus Arbacia; species Arbacia lixula. Next base: position 16,805,663 of record OZ022594.1, read on the forward strand.
TGTCTCTCATTTTCTCTACTTCCGCTTAATGATTTCCTAACAGTTTTACTAATTTTCATTAGACAGTTTCATTTATAAAGCCATTTCATGCATAGCTGTACATGATACAAGTAACTAGACAAGTTCATTCATTAGACAGAATATATTCAGTAAGATATTCTCAAAGGAATAGTACATGATTGATAAAGCAATTCATAGCTGTTATTGATAATAATCCGCAACATGGTGGGATTGGGGAAAATTTCAAACTTAAAGGAGCTGTACATGTCTCGATTTGCCTATTGCATTGAAAGGAATATAGTTCACACTGAAATTAATTTGGTTTCAATAAAAGCAGACACATGAAAGAAACATAAAAGAAACATGTAAAAACATATGAAACATATGAAACATAAGAAACATATGAAAGGGATAGTTCACATAGAAATTGATTTGGTTTCATTTAAAGCAGACACATGAAAGAAATATATGAGTGAAGGTTTGATGAAGATCCGTCAAAGGATAAGGAATTTTTGATCTCTTAAAGTTTGATTTTGCGACGGCACGTGTGAGGTACTCTCTCATATGTTGTGTACATGTTGTTTTTTTTTGGAAAATGTCCATTTTCTCAAAAAGATTTGCATCCTTATATCTGTGCATGTCATACGTCATTAGGAACACGTTTTTACACACACACCTATGAAAAAAAAACATATTCCCTTGTCAAAAACAGAAAAAGAGCAATGTATGGCTTCTTACAACATATGGGAGAGCACCTCGCATGTGACGTCACAAAATTGAAATTGCAAAAGATCATAACTTTCTTATCCTTTGACGGATATGTTCACTAATATAATCGCTTTCACGTTTCTCCTTTATTGTAACCAATTTATCTTCAAGGTGAACTATCCCTTTAAGAGCCTATCTCACTGTTGAGGACGTCGCCACAACTTCATGCGACCTGAAAATGACTTGCGCTTTCACTAAGGCACGTCGTCTTTCTTCTATCTATACATATCTAAATCTACAAATTCATCAATTATACGCTTTTCTCCTTGGTTTCCCTGGTGTTTTAAGCAGGTTTCGGAGACGTCTTCCAAGTCACGGGCAATGTTAGTCCCCGGTACGTCTCCGAGACGTCCCGGGACATCTCTGAGATGTGCTGAAATCTCCTAAAAATCGAACAAGTTTTAAGTTCACGCGACTCCCCGGAGACCCGGCCGGTCTCCAGGGGCGTCGCCTCGACTGAGCGGAAACCGAAACCCCAACAAGTCGCGAACTTGTCTCCAAGGAAGTGAGATATGGTGAATACCATACAAAAATCTCATCACAAATGACATGATGGTGTGTAGTCAGGCAATACGGCTTAAATGCTTTGCACTTTGAGCGATAAACAACCAAGCGGCCTCCACCATTTAAGATGTTGCCATGACAGTCACAACAAATCGTAAGCTACTATGGTTACATGTATCGTGATAATCGTGATTGTAGTACTTGGTCCCACATGAGTTAAATGAACCGAAAATTAAGACAAGCATGCGCATATTGTGTCTCCATGGTTACGGCGACGTTGTGCATGCCCGCGCGGTGTGGGATTTCACTTAACATAGTTTCCGTCCGCCAATAATTGGAATAATTCAGATTCATAATTGGTGTGATTGGCGACATCTTGTCTACAGCTTAGCCTTTTGGTGGGGCCGGTCTGTGAGACGATTGGAAATTTTATTCCATCTTTGCAGCTTATTTGTAAAAAGGTCTCTGCATCGTCTCCATTCAACCATGCAGATGGTGCGAAACGATTCCCGCATCTAAATATAGGCCTACCAACATCAACAAAGAAGTAGTATAGAAGATTAAGGCTTAATGATCCATCTGTTTAGCGGAAAAAGTTAGAGAGCAAGGAGTATACCACCCCCCCCCCCACCCACACACACACACACAAACACACACACACCCCTTCAATACCTGCACATAAAATGGTCTGGTTTTAACAAGCATGTTTGACTGTACATGTATTATGTACGAATAAGATGTAGTATCCAACACACATACGCACAAACACACACACACACATACACACACACTTCACCTACACCGCACCTGAAAAAAAGGTCGACAAACGTCACCAAGATTAGCCTTTTTCTAATGAAAGGGGGAAGCCTTCATAGATGACAGTTGTTGACTCTAAAAACAGATTTAAGACTACCATACCCCGTAAACCAGATTCAAGGCTACCATACCCCGCCCAAGGCATCATTGGTGGTCACACGAAGAGCTACTTACGATGGCAGTGTATCACATGACAGGAATGGTGCCTTGTGATAGAAGGGTGCTTTAGAAAACGAAGCAGGACAAATATGGCTCTGTTCCACAAAACCTACCATCGATGGTAAAGTTTCTACCAATGGCAACTTCTATGGAAACCTTTAATTTAATTGGCTATCGAGCGATGTTACTTTGGCACTGACCATTGATGATAGAGTTACCATTAATGGTAAGTTTTATGCAACGGGGCCCAAAACAGCCAACAATGAATACGAAAACGTGAGAAAAATATGACAACATTAACTCGAAGATGTGGATGCTTGAACTTTTGTCACTCCAATATTGGCACCAATATGCGAACTACGTGCTAATTGGCACCCTCGCGCTTGATAACGATCAACACCGAATTACATAGGCTTGATAGAGACTCATTCTTTGATGATGTGACTCAAACATGGTCGTTGGTGAATAATATGAAGTGCAAAATGAATGAAACCTGAATCAATCGTTGCTAATTGGAAAACTCCACAAGTTCCCTGTTGCTTGTTTGTTTTAGATTTCGCGTCCACTCACTCCGATTTCCAACTTTTAATTGTCCACTTTTTTACAATCACTTCAAATTATTTCAAATCGAGATAAAGATATTAAATGTATACACTTAATTATGTTTTTTAGAGAAACACCTGACTGATACACTCCTATTTAAAAGTACAACCTTGTCACTATCTCCCTTAACGGTGGACAAGATAGCAAAATATTGTCACCCGACACGTCGCCATGGCAACCATAAACATTTCATGGCTATGGCATTGCGGTCAACTTAGGTCATGTAGGCTGTCGAGAAAGCTTTTAGAAAGCAGCGGAGAAAAAAAAACGCTCTTTAATATTACGGATAAAACTGAATAGATAATGTCAATTAGGTATTATGTGCAGCATTCCCCCCCCCTCCCCCCCCCCCCCCCCCCCACGGCAATAAAGATAGAAGCAGAAGTTGCAATTTGGAAGTGATATTATACAAATGTAGTATGCTGGTATTCTCTCTCTCTCTCCGTCTCTCTGCTTCGCAACCCCTTCTGTATTCCTCGACCCCAGCACATATCAGTCAGTTCGTGGTGCTGTTCTAAGCGAAAGCCAGCAGAGAGTAATCTATAAATGGATTGATAATTAATTGAGCAAACAGCATCCAAACAAGCACTTCCCCATGCTGCACCGCACGCCCATTATTCCTGTACATTGCTCGGGTATTAGTAATCTCATTCTCTACGTGAAACATGCTCTTCATCACCGCTGCTGTACTGCACGCAACATGCGTGCATTAATGCGTAGCAAATTGACTGCATATTTTTGGTTTCAGGGGTATATTTGACTGGTAAATGAAGAAAAAAGTAGCCTGGAGACATATCAGGTTCGCTTTGGAAATTGAGGGGCAGGTTCTTGGGTTCGTTGGCATGGTTTTAGTAGGATGACTTTTATGTCATATCGGGCTATCTAATGAAGATGTTAACATCTCTTTGTCTTTTCTGGTTCTTTTTCCTTTCCCCTCCCCCCCCCCCCCCCTTTCTATCTCTCTCTCTCTCTCTCTCTCTCTCTCTCTCTCTCTCCCCCTCTCTCTCTCTCTCTCACACACACACACACTTGCTCTCTCGCTCCCCCTCTCACACACATACAAATACACACATTCTCTCTTTCTTTCTAACTATCTATCTATCTATCAATCTATCTATTTATTTCTTCCTCTCTCTATCTCTCTATTTTATCTATCTCCCTCTCTTTGTTAGTGTAACCTTGACTAGGATGAACAGTAATTAGCTAAAAGTAATAATACAATCAGTCAAAATACAATTATTTGAAGTAGTTCGGGCACGGGAAGCTGTGACAAAGCAAATCCATTTGATTGGAAACAACGGCCATCAGTAACCATACCAACGTGGTTTGCGTGTTCAACCGATGAAGGTGTTTCGCGTGTCTCCCTCATCAATTTATTTGATTTCTATGTAAACAAAATGCCAGGCTTAGAAATGGTTCGCATAATTACTTCGTGCATCATATCCCCCACTCCCTCTCTCTCTCTCTCTCTCTCTCTCTCTCTCTTTCTCTCTCTTAGTCTCTCTCTCTTTCTCACAATTGCAACCACCTTCACTCCTCCTCTCAACTGTTCCTACTCAAATCTCAGATTACAATTCTTGTCTCAAGAGGACAAAATCACGCGATGTCTGAAATAATCAATTCCTCATTTGTCGTCTTCTTTTTGCCTGCGTCATCGTCTGCTTTTACTCTTTACTATTACGTAATCCTCTTCCCACCCCGTTCGTTTTTATAGAATTTTTGTTCTATTAGTATGATTAGTTTTAGTGTCTTCCACCCCGCGCCTTTCCCCTCCTCATACATGTATAGCGAATTTCGTCTGAGAAATTTCAGTTTACGACATTTCATGTTTAAGTTTCACCTGATTGATAGAGGACAGCAGTAAAGCCTCAATCCGATTGGTTACCTTGACAGTGGTGACAGCCGACAAAGTGGAAGAGAGTAAAAGGAAAGTAATGTTAAGGTCAGTGCGGTTTGCTGTTACCATCGCATCGTGACTTCTCTCCGTTGCAACCATGGCAACGTATTTTGTTGATTGACACGAGATGTGATTTTCTGAGAAAATTAGAAACGGGCTCTGGGGCTGATTAAAAACTGTCAAAGGTAGTCGTGTGTGGGAGAGAGATTATATCTCTGCCGTAATACAATAGGGAACTAATTATAATCAGTAATGTGAAAGAATATGGCTTTCAACGCCGTGCCTTTTGTCATTGCGCAATAATCATGAATGCCCCTTTGTCCTGTTTATTCTGTTATCAGCGCGTGGGTAGTTCTGTCTCCGGTCACCCTTCTCCCTCTGTCTGTCTTACATTTATATCTACACCTTCCCTATCTATTTTCATGATTTGTATGAAATGTATGTATACGTGTGCGTCTCTCTCACCACCTCACCCCTCCAGCTTTCGTTTTCCCACTGATTATTCATATATTTCTCTCATTCTTTGTCGTCCATATGTCTTTTTGTGTCTGTATTTTGTCTCACGGCAACTTATCATCTTGCCTCAAACTAACGTTCAATCAATCATTATTTCCGTAATATTGCACAAACGTACATATACTCGCTCACCCCCACCCCAACCCCCCTCACACACACACACATACACACACGCACACACGCACACACATACACACACACACATACCATACAACACACGCACATTCTTCGTCTGCTCCTTAGTTTTTCGTTACGTCGCTCTCGTATCACCACTCCAAAATTCAAAATCTTAAAAGGATGATGATGTTCTTTTTCGCATGTTCCAATTTTCTCTCTTCCTCTTGCGCATCTTCACGATTATCTCTACGCCCGAGCCGACTCCTGACGAATCTAATTTCCCGCAAAATCACCCATACCACCTGTCGTCCTTATGCATTTTGGAATTCAAGGAAAGGCAACACAATATTGCATGTACAAAAGTATATACACGCTAGGCATATTTGACAGGTTTGTAGAATTGCGAGTAAATGGAGCCAGCGCTCTTGCGATTGTGAAAGTCGTTCTCTGAACGTGCGTGTGTGAACGTGTCCCAAGGTCGCGGGTGCGTTTACTAGTCTAGATGGAAGTACGCATGCCATGAAGGCTGTGATGATATCATCAGTGCTCTACACGAGATGTAATGAAGGGGGGGGGGGGTGAATGATTTATACAGATTCGAAGTAATGTGATTTTAATATGGGTGAATTATCCAGATTATCCTAACTGATGCCATCATTACTCTAAGGGCTGTCAAATGATTTTACTCAAGAATATAGGTATGCAATTTTGTTCGTGGGATTGTTTTGATGGGTATGTTTCATTATATGATGTATCACGTTATGTTTTTTACGTAATGCTTTGTTTTATTATGCTATACTTGTCACGTATTATTATTCTATCGAATGTAATACTATCTTTGATATGTATACTTTAAGCTATACATAATCTGCGTGTCAAAACAAAGATATATTGTTCTTTTATTTTAATTGATCTCTTTCTGTATTCGCAGCATCCTGTTCGCTGACATCGTTGGCTTCACAGCGATGTCGTCGAAGATGACGGCCCAGGAGCTCGTCAAAACACTTAACGCCCTCTTCGCTAACTTCGACAAACTTGCCGAGGTCAGTAGCCGAGCTAGATAACATAAGTTTGATGTTGTGTGATCGAAAATTATGACATCATTCCCGCCACAAATGATCATATTCCATCAACCAACAAGCTTAGTTTCCTAGATGGTACTTCTCCATACAGTTTAGAGTATGGGAATTTATCCATTGGAATCTATCTATAATGTCTAGCTAGATTTGTGTTTCTCTCGCCTATTTCTTCGCAGCATATTTTGTATTTGCTTAGAATATCGAAGTGTGACGTTATATGAACATGTTGTCAGCTGGTTCTAAACTATGTGGGTAGAGTAAGCTCGGTGATCATAGCGGGGAATCTCATTTGGGAATGCCCAAGACTAGCCCACTAGACAATGTCGGAACAGTAAATCTCTCTCTTGTGGGATGTTTCTTTTTAGAACCGGAGACCTGCATCGAAATATATATGACGACACAATTTCATTGCTCTATATTTGATTTTGAGAATGTACGGAAAATACCACAATTTAAATTTAAATTTGAAATGATCCTGTCCCCATCTTTAGAAGAACAACCAGCTTCGCATCAAGATCCTGGGCGATTGTTACTACTGTATCTGTGGTGTGCCCGAACAACGGGTCGACCATGCCGTGTGCAGCGTCCAGATGGGACTCGACATGGTGGTCGCAATCGCGTGAGTCTCGGATAAGCTAGTGGGTGCTAGAGGGAGGAGGGGGGTGAAGGGGTGGAGGATGGGTGGTGGAGGGGGGTTTGGAGGGTGGTGGAGGGGGAGGTGGACGGGTGGTGGAGGGGGTGGTGGAGAGGTGGTGGAGGGGCTGGTGGAGAGGTGGGGGAAGGGTTGGAGGGGGTGGTGGAGGGGGTGGTGTAGGGGTGGTGGAGAGGCGGTGGAGGGGGTGGTGGAGGGGTGGTGGAGGGGTGGTGGAGTGGTGGTTGAGGGGAGTGGAGGGGGGAAGGGTGGTGGTAGTGGTTAGGGTGGATAGAATGGAGGGGGGCTGAGGAGTGGAGGAACGAAAGGGGAATGGTTGGAGGGCGGGATGGATGGAAGGTGGGGAAGGGGGTAAAAAGGCAGGGGAGCTTGAGGGGAGAGGTAATGATGATTAGAATGACCAATGTCCTATCCTATCCAAATTAGCCGTTTTTATAACGTATTAACAACTTTTTCCTAACTGCGTAGTAGCTTGTTACTATATTTCGTATTTCAGTTTCGATGGGTGGAATGCACTTTAAATGTATTAGCTGTTGCTATTTGGACAAACCTCGGACAAGCTTTGGAGTTAGTAACTCGCTATAACCTTAATCTGTGTGTTGTAATTCATTCTCAATGGTGGGATGCACTTTGAATCTATTAGTTGTTGCTACTCGGACAAAGCTCGGATAAGCTAACCTATTGTTTAAACGACGTGAATACAATTTGCATACGAAAATGGTCTATTAACTTCTTCACTTCCAGTGCCGTGCGGAAGAGCACACAGTCGGGCGTGGACATGCGAGTGGGCATCCACACCGGGGCAGTTCTGGCGGGGGTGATGGGGCAGAAACGCTGGCAGTTCGATGTATGGAGCACCGACGTCGTGCTCGCAAACAACATGGAGTCGGGCGGTGTGCCAGGGTAAACACCTAGACTCATTCACTTCTTAACCTTTACATTACGAGGCCTTGAAAACCCCTTTGGCTTTCTGCACATCTTCATGCCAATAGTAATGAGAGAGTTAACGCTTACAAACCCCATTGGCTTGCCACCCATCTTCATGCCAATGATAATGAGAGAGTTCATCCTTACATTACGAGGCCTTGAAAAACCCATTGGCTCTCAGCACATCTTCATGCCAATAGTAATGAGAGAGTTCACGCGTACATTACATTAGATGATTTTTAAAAAAATAATCCCTTAAAGTGAATTTAAATGAACTCTTAATTATTTCATCCTTGGCATCCTAGGTGAAAACATTGTCTAATTTAATTTCAGTATTTTGTATGCTAAGTATTATATTTTCAACTAGATGTTTGAAGATATCTTTAAAGACAGCCGTCCCTTTTTCAGATCACCACAAAACCATCAAAACATTGGCAAAACATGTAGAGAAGTGTTAGCAAGCTGTATATTCATAATTTGAAACTGATACGTAGTGTAAAATTCAAATAATGCACGTAAACAACGTTTGATTAATAGTCTTTACCTCAGGCTCTTAGCAGTTTGTGTTGAAATATCTTCTTTATTGATTAATCTGTTTATTAAATTATAAAACGCATTATGAAAAAATTGTTCTATAGAAGGAATCATTTCCAAAGTTTGGAAATTACTCATAAAATAAGGATTTCACACATGCATAATAACCACATAGATACTGCAACAAAGACTAATACTTTTTTCGTAGTACGAAAAAAGTCGGTTTGAAATTTAACGGCTGAAATTTTTACATACACAGAAAACTTCAACATGCTATATTCTTAGAAATGGTCTCGAATCACACTTTCTTCAATTTGCGATCGTGATAGACGATTTCAAATTTTAAGCTTGCAAAAGGGACGCACAATCTTTAAATTTTGTCCTTTGATAATATGTGCAGGTATCGGTATGGAATATAAGAAACAATGCACATGCAGCAAGATAAGTTTATTGTATCCTTCGATAGAGAGAGAGACGTGTCCAACTTAAATAAAATCTATACTATTTTCTTCTTTTTTATTTCTATGGCATCTTGTTCTGAAAATATATTATATATCCATCACGTGTACACATTTTTGTTTGTAATGTTGATGTTGTGAGAGAACATAAAGTTTTTATTTGAATAAAATATAATCGTAGATATTACTGTATCGTGTCTTCCCTTTTGCCAGGCGCGTTCACATTTCGCAGAGCACGTACGACTGTATGAACGGGGAGTTCGGCGTGGAGCCAGGGGAAGGAGAAACGAGGAGTGATAGCATCAAGCAAGCAGGCATCAAAACATACCTGATCAAAGTCAACAAGAAACAAACCACGGTATGCATGTTCCCCTTTTGATCTCTCACTCTGACTCTCTCTTTCTCTCTCTCTTTCTCTCTCTCTCTCTCTCTCTCCCTCTCTCTCTTTCTCTCTTTCTCTCTCTCTCTTTCTCTTGCTCTCTCTCTCTCTTTATCCCTCCCTCTGTCTCTCTCTCTCTCTCTGTCTCTTTCTCTCTTTCTCTCCCCCCCCCCTCTCTCTGCACTTACGCGTCCCCCAACCCCTGCACTTTTCTCTGTCTCTCTGTCTTCCTCTTTCTGTCTCTCTGTCTCTTTCTCTTCCCTGCCCCCCCCCCCTCCTCCTCTTATCTCTCTCTCTCTCTGTGTGTCTTTCTCAGTCTCTCTCTGTACCCCCCTCTCTCTCCGTACTCCCTTTTTCAATGATGAAAGTGTTTGTGATAATAACAGTGACGATTATGATGATGATAATAATAACAATAATAATAATAATAATAATAATAATAATAATAATAATAATAATAATAATAATAATAATAATAATAATAATAATAATAATAATATGAAGAAGAAGAAGAAGAAGACGAAGAAGAAGAAAAATAATAAATATAATGATAATAATTGTATAACAATTGATGTTAACAATAACAACATTAACTACAAATCTATTTATGACAAAGGGTGTATAAAAGCACCAGAAGACACACCGGTGGTCAACATATTGCTATTCTGTCTTTTTAACATTAACACTTCTGATTTAACATAAAAGAGCGTATAGGAGGTGGAGGAACAATCCCATTGTTTTAGGTATGCATTAGGCTGCATGTGTTACTTAAGGCCTCCGCACATGAAACGATTTCCCCACGATTCTGCAATAACGATTCTGCAATCGTAGGGCCGGCCTATCTGGAATTGTGATGTCACGTTATTGCACACATCCAATGACCGGGTCCTTAGACTCAGCCAGTCGGTAGAGTCGTGCAACTTAATCGTGCCGTGTGCGAAGGCCTTTAAGTTAGAACCATGCACTGTCCAATAGCTACAGCATAATGAAAAGGGCTGTATTACGGGTCTATGGCAGGGTATTTTCACCCCACCAACATTTTGTATCGTACAGTCCATGGAGTCGGGTCACCTAGCCCTGAACGGCCACACGGAATCCACTGAGGACTCGGACGGGCCTGCGGCAGAGAGTGTACCAGATAATCTCAACAAAATTAAAAAAGATGGGGTAGGTTTTTCCCCTCCTCCCTCCCCTCCCCCCCCCCCTTCTCCTCCAATTAATTTGTTTTCGGTGAGCACTTGGGCTCTCATTCTGCATTCATGACGTCTCTCCTCTTAATTAGTAACCCTAACCCTAAACCAGGTGACCGATTGCTGAATATTCATGAGTAGGTTAATGCATATTAATAAGTTGATTCAGCAAAGTTCTTACCGTTGTTCTCCGTCCACCCCTCTCCCGCTGTCTCATCTTCATTCGTAGTATTAAGATATTGCTGACTGTTGCGCTTTTATTTTGATCACTCTATAATAGAATCATCACGAATATTTTTATGTGGATTATACTAAAAATACTATTAAAAAAATATCTTATCTCTCGAAAAGCCAACATGTGAAATACATTACCTAATGATATTAGAATCTTGCCGAATTTTGATCAGTTTAAGACTGCCATTAATATATTTCTTGCCTCTTTGAGTGTCTGATTTTCACATAGCATATATATTTCTTGCCTCTTTGAGTGTCTGATTTTCGCATAGCATATAAACACAACAAAAAAGTAAGTCCCCGCCTAAGCAAAATAGCATAACTTTTGATTGAAAAAGTTTCGAGCAATATAATTTGGCAGGAATGTTCTTGAACTTATTGACTAACTTCCGTGTATCTTTGTTTGTTTGTTTGTTTGTGTTTGTGTGCATACCTTAGTATTCATTTTAATATTGTATAAGTTCAAATGTATCATGTGTAATGTGTTTTTTTTTTTGCACGGCCCCTAAAAACGAGCCTATGACCGAATTGAGCTGATTATTTTAGCTTTTTCCTCACCTTGATAGGCAATGCTATATTGGATTGTGTACATTGTTATTTTTGTAAACTGATAGAAGCACAATTTGTTCTCTCTCTCTTTAACCCCAATTTGTTTTCTCTCTTTAACCCCAAATCAAACTGAAATTGACACATCATACAGTCAAGGGATGTAATTTTTTAGAGGCATGTCTTGTGACATTTATTGATTTCTTTTTTTGTAATATTCCTTGGAATATGTAATGAGATTTTTACTTTTGGATGAATTTGGATCTGAAAATGTGTGTGCATCTGATAATTAATTCAGAACACACCAATGGTCATTTTGCGTCACACATGGCAACTTCTTTTCTGCCAGAAGCATCATGCATTATCAATGATACTATGATGGCAGTTGCTGTGGATGAACAGGTGTGGTACACAAAGGTCATTGTTGTCTTCTGAATTAATTATCTCATACACACGCATTATGAGGTCCAAATTTTTCCAAAAATAAAAATCTCATCAAATATTCAAAGGATTATTCCAAGAAATATATGTCATAAAATCTGACGGTAAAACATTTGACATCCCTTGACTTTATGATGTGTTAATATCAGTTTGATGTGAGTTGAACCTGATTTTCTTATTATTTTTCAAAAGTGTCAAAAGTTTTATTTAACACCTAGTATAACCGTTTTATATTTGTCCCGACGCAGATGGGGCCGGGACTCCCGTTCAAGGAGAAAGCCAAGACGGTGTCCTTTGAACCGGAAGTTGAAGCTCGAGAAGAACAGAAAGATGAGAATCAGCGTCTGGATGAAGCTATTGCTGAGAGGGAGTCAAATACGTAATTAGCCATTTTTTCCTCCACTTATTTTAAATCAATTACCTTTTGATATGTACCTTGAAGGAACGTTCGTGCATACGTACGTCGTCAGATTGAAATAAAAACAAAAATGCCGTCACTCTCTTAACGGATTTATGCGTGCAAGAACACATTAAACAATTTCCATCTTAAAGCGTGAACACAATGAACGACATGTCTGCTTACAAAATCTGGAGGGAAGGGACATCGGACATGATTGACAAAAGATCCTCATTCTCCATGACCACTGAAGCAAATTGAATAGGGTTTTTTGCAAGATGAAGGTAATATTAGTTATCGTTTCATACCCTGAAAATAAAATTCTCATTAATCTGATATCTTTAAAGTTATCGTTGTGGAAATTGCCGTTGGACGGGACGGGGGACAAGCTGTAGTGAGAAATATGCGATGACGGTACACAATACGATAGTCCTTAAATTGACTGGTGGGTTATTCTTTTAGGATAGGTCTGAAAAGACAAGGTCTGAAAAACAAAATGGAGCACAGTAGATGTTAGTAGAATACAATAACCCTTCGTTCAGTTTAAATATTTCAGACGTAAAGCAGTAAATAACTGAAACACAACCTATATGTAAACATAATAGGAACACTAGTATAATTTCTCGATTCACTGTTAACCTTTCGTCTACCGTATTAATTTCTGCTCCATGGATTGTGTCTGTTTTGCATCAATGGCATGTAGAGAGTAAATTTGAGAACTCATAACTCTGTCATCCCCTGACAGATTTTTGTCAAACCTTGACTATTTTGTTTCTTTTGTGTTTCTGCTTTTATGGAAACCAACTTAGCTTACGGGTATAATAGACTTTCCCTTAAAACACCAAAACCTTATCATTAGCCCCCCCCCCCCCCCCCTCCTTCTCCTCCTTCTCTCCCTCTCTCTCTCTCTCTCTCTCTCTCTCTCTCTCTATCCAAACTATAATTTACGCTCTATTTCAATCTTTCCATCCCCACAGGCAACTTGCAGAGAAGACTAATATCCTCTCTCTCCGCTTCAAAGATAAATCCATGGAATCACGCTTCCAACAGGGAAAAGACCGAATGACTGCCGCAGGCATATCTAGCGCCCTCACCGTCACATTCTTTGTCTTCTTAGTCCAGCTCCTCATGTTACCAAGGTAACAGTCATCAGTTTGAAATAAAAATGCAGCAAGATAAGTTTTATTCTATCTCTCGATAGAGGAAGACACGTCCAGCGTATGTAGAGTCCACACTATTTGCTTTTTATATTGCTATTGTTTTTTGTTCATCGAGTATATTGTGTATCCACCATGTGTGCATTTATTTGTAATGTGTATGCTGTGAGAGAACATGAAAAAAAAAGGTTTATACTTGAAAAAAATCCACGATGTCTATGTCACATATCGAGTCAATCATTTAATTCTTCCAGTAGATACCTATTTTCATCCTGATTTATATTCATTGATTTATTGAATCGTCTATTTATTCGTTCATTTTAAGGAATTTCTATGAATGATAGCAGCTAGTATTTATTACGCCTATTTATTTCCTTTTCTGATTAAATCTCGACATCAAAGCGTATTGATTTGATACTTACATGTCATATTTTCAATATATTTATGAAATTTTATTAGAATGGGCAAGGTGTTTCTAATTACGATTACATTGTTTGCTCCATTTTCGATAACATTCTTTTAAAATAATCTGTTTTTTAACAAGTAGTATTAGATTTTTTAGTGTGCACTTATTTATCTATGTGCTAACAAATAATGTAAGCACATACTTTACTTCATAATAACCCACATCGCTATTGCAATTTGCGCGTGAGCAGATTATTGCTGGTAGAACATACCCTCAGGTCAATTTCACTACTTACAGAGTAAAATGGGAATTCATTAGATAGTCGACCACATTTCAATTACCGTCATGCAAATATGGCAAAAGCTTTTCAGCTGTGAGAAGGTAGTGAAAGAACATTCCACCATGTGCACCTGCTTCTATTGTTGTTCCGGGCACACTGTAAAATGTCTTTACATCCATCACCCAACACAGCTTCATGAAACAACCCCAGTCAGCAGTCTAGTAGTATTTATTCAGTGGATTGTCCAACCATGGTGTATTTACAAAATGGTCTATTGGAATTGAAGATGTGATATTCCGTGTGATAAATATCTTGCTAATGTGCTTTATTTCTTTGATTTGTTTTCTTAGAACTGCCATAAGTATCGCGACTTTCTGTGTGTGTTTCGTCATTATCGCACTCATCACCTACATCTCACTGGCACCTAGCTTCAAGAAGAGTTATCCCTCTGGCCTCATCAAATTGGCAACGTACGTCGAGCGCACGCCCTGGGCTAGGATACTGTGTGCTACCATCATCATCAGCCTGATAGCTGCTACAGACATTGTCGATGTGGTAAGAATGGGCAATTACCACGCGTGTTTAATAGTAGATGTGGACAGTACGTTGTCTGGAAAAATCCATTTACCATCTTTGGACCGTCTTTGGACTGCATCACATCTTGATACCACATATCAAATACATCAATATTTTTTTCAAGGGTGTGTGTGTATATGTGTGTGAGGGTTAATGTGTTATTGTATAATATGAGAAAGGGAGAGAGGGAGTGGGGGAGGTGAAAGGGAAAGAGAAAATCTGTTATGTGCAATGTAGCCGTAGGGAAGTTATAACTGTCAGTATTACCTGCAAAGTAATAATAATGAGAAGAAGAAGAAGAAGAAGAAGAAGAAGAAGAAGAAGAAGAAGAAGAAGAAGAAGAAGAAGAAGAAGAAGAAGAAGAAGAAGAAGAAGAAGAAGAAGAAGAAGAAGAAGAAGAAGAAGAAGAAGAAGAAGAAGAAGAAGAAGAAGAAGAAGAAGAAGAAGAAGAAGAAGAAGGAGGAGGAGGAGAAGGAGAAAAAGAAGGAGGAGAAGGAGAAGGAGAAGACGCAATAACTAAATAAATATATTACACTGCGCTGCAAAAGCTCATAAATGTTGTGGTGTACATACTTCATGAACAAGTGACTTTCCAGGCTTCACTTTAAGTTTTCTAGCGATGGGGCTTTCCTTATTTCTAGTGGTAATTCACTCCATAATCTAGGTGCTGTCCAAAGAAATGACCGGTCTCCTGAGTGTT
>OZ022594.1:16821198-16857213 GCA_963669155.1 Arbacia lixula
TCCTGCCACTCTACCCACCCGACCCGCTGTCTTACTCTCCCGACCTTCTCCCTTCTCCTCATCCTATTTTCTAGATCATGTCATTAAACGCCGCTTACTCTTCACACATCCTACATACACCCATCAATCTGTCAATTTGGATTTGCAAACAAATTTGGCTCAAGTTTGAGGAGCCATTTGTCAGGCTAGACCCTCAGTTCCATGACCTTTGACATTTTGCACTTGTCACTATCCTCTAATACTCATCTCTCAAAATGACTCTGCTTGTCTGTCTCACCCCTCTCCCAAAACATGATGTCTTCTGTTTTAAAAAGACATTTTAGGCATACACCCAAATGTACTCAAGATAGCATACTCCATCTTGCAATAAATACTTCCTTCTGTTGTTCATTCTGTCCTCCCTGTGTTTATTTTGTCCCCCCCCCCCCCCCCCTCTCTCTCTCTCTCTCTCTCTCTCTCTCTCTCCCCTCTCTCTCTCTCCCTCTCTCTCTCTCTCTCTCCCCCTCCTCTCTTTCTCTCTCTCTCTCTCTCTCTCTCTCTCTCTCTCTCTCTCTCTCTCTCTCTTTCTCTATATATATATCTCGTCTTCCTATGTTTTCCACCCTATTCTTGCACTCATTTGTACTTATCTTTTCAGCTGTTTATATTTTGCTTCTTGACTCCCACAAGCCAGGCTATGATGCACTTCCCCAGACATTCAGCTCAACAAGATTTCTATTTTTGACACTTCCTAATTCTATAATTTATATTGTGCATTTTGCCCTGTAAATGACTCAACAGCTGTTTTGAATGAGTTTGTACCTCCTACAAATATCTTAAAACTTGTTGCTATTGTTGTCATGTTTTGTTGTTGTTGTTGTTGTTGTTGTTGTTGTTGTGTTGTGTTTGCTTGTTGATTGTTGTTCTGGGGGGGGGGGAGGGGTAAGAATGGAAATGAGAGGGGAAAGCACTTAACATGTAGGTAGTAGTAATCTATCAATATGTCAGTTCACACCTTGAGGTGTGTGTGTGTGGGGGGGGGGGGCAGGGGGGGGGGGGCAGGGGGTCTCTTGTCATGAATGGCATTTGGCAAGCCATAGTAGCTGTCCAGCCTAGTTTCAAGACAAAATATAATACAAAAAAAATATTTTGACTTTGACTTGTAATTTGAAAGTTATGATTTGTCAGAATCAAATGCTTCTTTTGAACACCTAGTAGTAGTTGTAGCAGTACCATCAAAAATAAAGAAATAATCAAATCCAAATCCAAATCAGATTTATTTCTGTCTCCATGGATCCAGACACATTCATTGGCGGTTACGTTCAAACTTCGGCAAATCATATTTATTCCTGTATTAGGCTGGAGAGTAGACTAGATCAAGTTCAGAAAAAGCAGCTGCATCAAATTTTAGTAATCAGTCTCGCTAATGCCGAAGACATCGCAGCGATATATCGTGGATTTATCATTATTTGCCATCTGTTTTTCTTCTCATATTCTCCCTCTGCATCACACAGCATCCACATAAAGTGTACAGGTATATGCTAATAGTAATAGACATTAACCCTTACATTACCAGGCCTTCAAAACCCCATTGGCTTACTATACATAGTCATGCCAATGGTAGTGGAAGAGTTAAAGGGCATATACTGTACTGGGAAGGCAAAAAAGCCTTCAAAAGGTAATTGTTAGCAATCTTCTTGCCAATGGTCTTA
The DNA here is from genome assembly GCA_963669155.1 of Arbacia lixula. Taxonomy (NCBI): domain Eukaryota; kingdom Metazoa; phylum Echinodermata; class Echinoidea; order Arbacioida; family Arbaciidae; genus Arbacia; species Arbacia lixula. Next base: position 16,822,890 of record OZ022594.1, read on the forward strand.
AATTCATGTATTGTCTATTTTAGGAGCTTGCTGAAAGTTATTTGCCCTCAAATGATCTACATTTGGAGTAATGAGAGATTAAATCACAAATCCTCAAAATGTTCGGGCCGAACATCAATAATCATTGATTACTCCATATGTGGATCATTTGAGGGCAAATAACTTTCAGCAAGCTCCTAAAATAGACAATACATGAATTTAAGACCATTGGCAAGAAGATTGCTAACAATTACCTTTTGAAGGCTTTTTTGCCTTCCCAGTACAGTATATACCCTTTAACCCTTACATTATCTGGGCCTTTAAAACCCCACAGGCTTACAACACACCTTCATGCCAATAATAATGAGAGAGTTAACCCTTACATTATCAGGCCTTGAAAACCATATTAGATTTCTACACACCTTCATACCAATGGTGTTGAGAGAGTTAACCTTCCCACAAAGAGTTCAAAGAAATGACTACACTCACGAACACCAACAATCAATTTAATCAAAAATAATGATAGGCCAAATGCAAAGATGGTGAAATGATGAGACAAAATTGGTTAAAAGCTTTTAGATCTTGTCTCATTTCCTTCATCACATCAATATATATACTGTACATCTACTTTTCAAGGAAATCAGTCTAACATAGAGGAAGGATAAACAGTTATATGTGACAATATAAAAAGAAAAACAAACAATAAGGGTTATAAAAAGCTTCATCCAAAAAGGAAAGATGTGACACTGAGGAGCAAAGATACAAGTCATCTGAGCAAAAGTATGTCATGGCCTCCAAAACAACCTCATAAATCTGATCACAGCTTTCATTTTGGTGGGTGTTATTTCTGCTAATGCTAAACAAGAACAATAATGCTATAAAACAGAGTAATTCTCAACGGCATATCAGGTTTGGAAATGATTTTCATACTTCACTTTCTTATCACAACTTAATTTCCCCTAAGGTGGGTGTCATTTTTTGCATGTTAATGCCACACGAGAGCATCAATGTTATAAAACAAAAAGATAATTTTCAATGACATGTCACGTTTGAAGAGAATGCTCACATCATCACGTCTTTCGGTCGAACAATTTCTAATCATAACTTCACTTCCTCCAAAGTACGTGTTATTTCTGCAAGTTAATGCCAAATCGGAACATTGATCATAATTTTCAATGACATAGAAGTTTTGGAGATGATTCTCTCATCCTCGCACCTTCTTTCTGACAATTTTTTTTATCACAACCTCACATCCCCCCAAGTGGGTGTTATTTCAGCATGTTAATGCCAAACTGGAACATTAATGCTATAAAAAGATCATAATCTTCAATGACATATCCAGTTGGAAGATGATCACATCGTCACATTTTTCTTTCAAGCAACTTCTCATCGCAAGGTCATTTCCCCCAAGGTGGGTGTTATTTCTGCTTGTTAATGCCAAACAGGAACATTTACGTTATAAGAAGGAAAGCAATTTTCACTGTAATATCAAGTTTGGAGATGATTTCCATATCCTCGCATCTTTTGAGGGGGGGAGGGCAATTTCTAATCAAATTAATTTCCCCCAAGGTGGATGTTACTCTGCATATCAATGCCAAACGAGAACATTTATGTCATAAAAAGATCATAATTTTCAATAACATATCGGGTTTGAAGATGCATCCCCCATCCCCCCATCTTCCTTTTGGGCAAATCCTGCTTGTAGAAATCTTTTGTGGCGCAGTCTACACAAGACACTTTGGGACACCAGACAGGATGTTTTTCCTCAAAACTGGAAATGTAAAAAAAAGTTTTATAAGTACCCATGGGGAATATTGCTTCCTGTTTCCTAATTTCATTGGCAATCATCGCAAATGACTCCTCGACTTTTCTACTATGAGAGATTAGAGAGTTGTTTTTCTGTACAAAATTTCGTAAGGTCAGGTTTGTTATGAAGTTGATGTGTCTCTCAGTTTTCGTCATAACATGTGATTCCCCCGTGAGATCACCTTTTAAACCGCATCTTTCGGACTTGATAGTCACAGGGGAAAGAGTATCAGGAAACATTAATCAAGACATGGTTGCTTCTTTTAGACGCTTCTAGTACCTACCTATTTGTTGACAACTCTTGAGAGGACGGTAACTCATCATCTCATTTGCATGGAAATCCTTATCAAATTTAATGAGCATTTTTATGAGCTCGTTGCCTCAAAACCAGCACAACATCTCTCGTAGCCTTAGATAATTTTAGTGTACTTTTTAATCATCTACAATTCTAAGCCATCATCTAAGTTTAATTTTGGTTGGCCTAGGTACCTAGGCTGTGAGGTGCATGGACACAACCCAGTCTGTTAACCACTATGTCTGGTGACACAGACTATGCCTCAATCTCATCCTCACTGAGAGGGAAAGAAGCCAGAGGAGCTATGATGTCCTTAGGACATAGTCTGTGTTACCAGACATAGTTGTTAACAGACTGGGTTGTGTCCATGCACCTCACAGCCTAGTACCTAGGCATAGTCTGTGTTACCAGACATAGTTGTTAACAGACTGGGTTGTGTCCATGCACCTCACAGCCTAGTACCCAGGCTATATTTTGGTGTGTAGCGAGGCCATTTTACTTGATTCTACAAACACGAATAGGGTCAAGTGCATAACATATCATACAAGTCTATGTGAACAATATTTTATACCACACCAATTAACTTTCTCAATACTAAGCACTGACAGCCCCATATCAATAGAAACTCAGTTTCTTGCCCATGGGACTGAGCGGGTTTTAACCCTCTCAGTACCAAGCAATGACAGCCCCATATCAATAACAACTCAGTTTCTTGCCCATGGGACTGAGCAGGTAAAGATTCTCGGAAGCATGATAGTTAGAATGTTCATCACATGATATTTTCAATGGAACTACCATCATATGCTACATGCAGCCATGCGGTATTTTTTTTTTTTACTGATTCACACCATCGCATAGCTGAAGTCACAAGAAGCTTTGCATCTTAGAAGACACTTTCCTTCAAAGGTAAGGAGTAAATGTAGTAGTCATACTGCTTATCAGAGCAGAACCATTCTAGCGCCATCACGCGGTCAAAATTGAATTTAACATCATTGTTTTGTAGCACTTTAAGATTATGGTTTCCTTCCCGTTATCACAAAAACGATCTAGAATCTTGGGAATCCAGCCATGGCAGTATGCCAGTCCATTGACTACATGCGCACACCCAGTGATCTTAACCACTACTACTCCTTATCTGACGAGAGCCCATTCTTTAAAGCCCACATAAGTTGCAGGTTGGCTTTTCTCCACTCACGTAATAAGCAGCGCAACTCCCGCATAATCTGTTGTATGGACAATATGTGACAGGCTATGAATAAACTCCAATTTCTTGTTATGTAGAGTGCAATTAAGCAATTAACAGCCCTTTGGCTTTGGTCACTGTAGTTCCATGGCAAATGTAGAAACTGTAACTGGACCAGAGTTCATGAGGCCTGAAAGTCTAAACGTGACTGAGCAACAGGTTCATACGTCCCTTTAAGCTTCATCGCCAGGACAGATAACTAGGCTAATAAAACAGTCCATCCTGACCTTGACCTTGACTTTAACCTTGACCTACAGCTAGACTCATCTCCATGACACTAATGACATCGTCACCGACTTCTTTCACTGAAGAACAAACGACACTCCCTTAATGTCAGACGCTGTGTCTCACCTGCCAACCTGTCAGCTGACCTACAATGTACTCCGCAGCTCTGCTCTAGCCTACTTTGACTAGTCTAGGTCCATAGAGCAGACGTTAATGTGGCACACAAAGGGTTAAGTTACTCAGGAGGGGTGGGGGGCGGGGGGGGGGGGGGACGAGGAGGATGAATTGCAGTGGCTAAATCGCCATGATCCCCTGTGTACTAACAGTACAACTTAGGTCTCACAACACTTTTTTCTTATGAAAGAGTTAAGAATGAAGTGATGTTAGTCTACACATGCAGACTTGTTGCATGAGTATGGATTTTCGTATAACTTGTGCAAAAATGCATCCATGGCGGAAAAAGAGTTAAGAGCCCAAGTCAAAAAAAGAGATTGCTCCAGAAATTGTATTGCAATCATGATCCCATTGCCTGTTTCAACTAACTTGTTTTCTTCCTCCTCATTTGTCTTTAGAGTGCTTAAAAATACAGCACAAAGCCTAGAATGCTGGGTATACATTTTGAAATGAAGGAGCATCATAATTTAATGGTACAAAATGGTTTATGCTTTCATCATGAAGCAGTTCTTGTGATTCAAACAGATCTCAAAGTAATATCACCCAGACCAGCTGTTCAGCTACTAATCACAAGTTGATTGCCAATCCTTTAACTCTCCTGCTTTTAAGGATCACATGTTTGTTTTTCAGATGCAAATGATGAACTGCTCCACTTTCCTTTTTTCTTTCTGGATTAAGTTTCCATTACTCCGGCTATCCACCTTTCTTGGACATATGCTCACTTCATCACAATTCTTAATGAACAATCAAGGACATATGTTTTGTGACACCCAATCTCATTACTGTTTTCCTAAACTTCAAACAGTCCTGTTGTTTCTTAAATGTGAATTTCCTTGTTTGGGTATCATTTCTCATTAGAGAAAGTTTGTTCTGGCAATTATGGATTGATATTTTTTTTCCAACCATTCGCCATATGTTTTCTTGATTACAGTCCTATTCTTAATTAAAACCATGGACAACTGTTCTTAAGATACTCAACCTGTAAGGAGCTTTAACCTCATCTTTTTAATCCATTATTTGAATGTCACTTAGCCAGCTGTAAAACCAATCATCATTTAGTACTTACAACTTCTTCCACATCTGCACATTTGACTTTAAATTCATTGACACATCTGATATCTTTGACAAGGGCTTAATGATGCATGTACATTCTGTTTCATTTAAAACACACTCCATTCTTCCACCTGTTAAAGTACATTTACAGATACTGCTAAGCTTCCTTATGCTTCATACACATCCTGTTCATTATTTCCATCTGTGTAGTTTGTATTATTTTACTGACAGTCATTCAAAGATACCAAGCCTCATTCAAGATGACACAGAATAGGAATGACACAACATTAATGTGAAAATGGATATGTACCTTACTTTGACAAAAGGAAGCAAATAACAAACTTGACTTGTAAATGAGCAAAATGTGTCCTTTATTTGCATTTGAACCGATGCAATACCACATAATGTTAGATTGAATATCTCACATCAAGATGAATATTCCTTTTCTGATATTGCTTATAGGTGGGAATACTGGGTACAATCTAAAAACATCAACAACTCAACTTTCAGCGATTTGTCACTTGCTTTCTTTTGTCAAAGGCGGGCAGTAATGTCTTTCTACATGTATGATTCACCTGATTGTTAGACATTGCATTCTGAAATATTTGTTGCATTTTACGTTTTGAGGAGATATATTTTTTCACAGAGGCCCTTTTTTTCATTCACGAGGGCCCTCATGTGCATTGTGGGGGCATAATCAGCCCAAGCCCTCCTCTTATCTTGTTTTCACTTTAACAGCCTGGCTAATTACATGTATTCATCTACGACAGCGATGGAGCTAGGATTTTTTCAGGGGGGGGGGGGACGGGGCGGGGGGGGGGGGGCCTTGAAATTTGTAGGGGGGGCACCAAAGTAATGTGCCAGATGAAATCCTGCTCTATGGGAATCATGTTGGGGGGGCACGGGGGGGGGGGGCAAGCCCCCCTCCATATCTACACCCCTGCGTGCTGGGAAATGCCGGCATCTTGGGCTCCCAGGCTAAGAATATACTAAAGGACAACCCAAATGTGTTTGTTGGTCTATTGTAAGCTCCTTGTGGTACGAGACTATTCACAGCTTTATCCAATCACTCCTTCAAGGCTATTCCAATCGCTGGAGGTCACAGTCAAACCTACCATGCCATGTGGACGCCACATTTTTGTCTTCTTTTCATTGATTTCTGGTTTCTCCCATACCTCCTTGCATGCCAGGGCCCTGTTGCATAAAACCTACCATTGATGGTAACTTTGCTATCAATGGCAGCTTCTATGGAAACCTTGAATTTCATTGACTATCCAGCGGTGTTACCATGGTAGTTACCATTGATGGTAGAGTTACCATTAATGGCAAGTTTTATGCAATGGGGCCCAGATGTGTGTATTTATGCACAAGCAATACACATAAATCCCATATATAGCGTCATTTTACCTGGTATAAAACAGGTTAATGCTTTTGAGTTTCAAATCAGTAGCAGAGTTTTCTCATAGGTTCAAGGATAATGGCAGCTGGGATTTGAGGGGGATGTATCGTGATGGTGCCCTCATGACTTACCACTCAGAGTAGTCAGTAAACATTCATGCATTGTTGTCTTCAAAATAGAGTTGTGTACGAATGTGTGTACTCAGCATTTGAACTGGGCATCATGGTTTTAAAATGTTTGAGAATGGTGCATTTGTCTGTACATGTATGTTTATCTGTCTGCCTATCTGTATGCACCCCCCCCCCCCCCTCTATCTGTTTGCCCATCTGTCTTTCTGTCTCTGTTTATCTGTCTAGGTGTATATATCTGTATCATTTTTTCTGTCAGTCTGTGTGTATGTCTGTCATTCCATCTGTCAGTGCTTCAATCTGTCTGTTTGTCTAGGTACATATCTGTATTATTTTATCTGTCAGTCTGTATGTCTGTCAATATGTCCATCTGTCAGTGTTTCAGTCTGCCTGTCTATCAGTATGTCTGTCAGTCTGCTAGAGTGTCTGTCTGTCAGTTAGTATGTCCATCTGTCTGTCTCTCCCTGTCCCTCATCTATATTCATCGATAACCATCTCTCCTTTCGCTCTTGACCGTGAGACTTTAAGGATCGGTCAATTTCCTGCTTTCGATCGACATTTCCTTCGGGATGCTCCATCGGGTTATTCCACATCTGTTGCGAGTCTGGCCCGATAAACCAAGGGGGAAACAACCAGGTGATAATGACCACACTCCTGGGAAGCTTCTCAGGAAACTTTGCTGAGAAACTTCAAGCGGTAAGCATTGAAAGCAGGTGAAGCGGAAAGAAGTCACAGTGCAAGAAGCTTTCGTTTACCTGAAGTCCGTATGTTGTTAGTCTGGCTTCCAAGCTGTTTGGAAATTTCTAAGCCACATGATTCAATAACGGGGTCTGAATGCAGTAGACTAATCAGACTGAGAAAAGAGATGAATGATTAGTCTTAGAATATTAGACTCTATTTTTCAGTTCCGATCAATATTGTCTGACAGCCTGGAAGCCAGTGAGAGGAGAATGGACTAGCATCTAATACTATATAGATATCATATAGAAGCTGTGATTGTGGGGTGGGCTTAAATATATCAAACAGCCTGGAAGCTAGGCTAAGCTCATCCAAGACAACAATAGAGGTTCGATGCTGTAGAGTGCATGGGTTCAACTGAGTCTGGAATCAACAAAGTCTGACAATAAAGACTATGCCCTCTTCAGGAGGCAGGCACTGAGAAGGCTTAGTCTTTATTGCCTGACTGAGTTGTTTCCAGATATAGATCAGGGAAAAATTCATTCAACATTTTCGGGGGCTCCTTTTTGAGCACATTGGCTAGTTTATGTACAATTTGACATTGTGTCTATGGGAATTTTGAGGGCTCTTTCAACATTTTCCAGGGGTTTTTTAATCATCTCGGGGGCAAAATCGCCCCAACCCCCATGTACTTTTTTCCCTGCCATCGATACGCCCCAAAGTCTAGAACTTAGGCTAATCTGAGACAAACAAGAGCTTCTTTGATGATGATGGTCTTTAAGGGAGGACCATCGACAGCGATGATAAGCAGAACAGGTTCATGAGAACTTCTTCCCTGTAGTTCAAGGTGACGACTAAGGGGGGGGGGGGGGGGGGAACAAATTGCCACCTGCCATCCTGATGCACAAACAGACACAAAGACAGACATCCCCCCACACATGGACACACACACGTACACAAACACAGTGTTGCCAATTTGCCACCCCGCATCTGGAAAAAGAGCGGCTCCCATCAGTCAGCGGGTATTGTCGCATCAATCAAAGACAGGATCCCTTGTGTACATCGCACACAGTCAAGGCACAAGACACAGGATGATAGTTTGGTTCTCAGGGTGTGTGACATTTATAATGTTACACTTCATAATAGCAATTAATTAATGATATGGATTACAATCAGTCACGCTGATATAATAGACTAATTGCCTTATATATATGCTTTGAAAGCTTCAATGTCATGTAAATATTGACTGTCTTTCACAGATCTCTTTTCATCAGTAAAGGAATAGAAGAGGAAAACATTCTCATTGTGTTAAATTTTAAGACAAACATTTCAAAACTTTTCACAAAAATTGGTCATGACTAAAATAGTCAATTTTGCCCGACCGTCACATCTTAAAATTGATTAAAGAAGGAGATATAGAGGAGGGACAGGAACACACCAGTCGAAGATTGTCCATCCCTTTTGCAAGCTTAAAATTTGAAATCATCTATCACGATCGTAAATTGAAGAAAGTGTGATTCAAGACCATTTCTAAGAATATAGCATGTTGAAGCTTTCTGTATATGTAAAAAATTTCAGCCGTTAAATTTCAAACCGACTTTTTTCGTACTACGAAAAAAGTATTAGTCTTTGTTACAGTATCTATGTGGTTATTATGCGTGTGTGAAATCCTAATTTTATGAGTAACTACGAAACTTTGGAGTTGATTCCTTCCATAGAACACTTTTTTTTATAATGCGTTTTATAATTTAATAAACAGATTAATCAATAAAGCAGATATTTCAACACAAACTGCTAAGAGCCTGAGGTAAAGACTATTAATCAGACGTTGTTAACGTGCATTATTTGAATTTTACACTACGTATCAGTTTCAAATTGTGAATATAGAGCTTGCTAACACTTCTCTATATGTTTTGCCAATGTGTCAATGGTTTTGTGGTGATCTGAAAAAGGGACTGGCTGTCTTTAATGTTGCTTTGAAATAAAAATGTCCTAAACGTTATTTAAACAGGCAGCAAAAAGTGAAAGTTTGGGGGAACTTGCCCCCAGTTTTTTTTTTTTTTATCCTGTTCCAGAGTTTGAATTCTGCTGACATTTTTTGGAAAACCTCACAAGTTTTTGCCAGTGTAAATAGATCGCACACGATATATCCCTAACTGTAAAGACATTTTACATGCAATTCAAAGAGCATGCGCAAGATGTGGCAGATGAGCACTAATTGTCCCAAAAGCTCTTGAGTTTTGCTAACAACCAAACTACATATTTTTTGGGCTTGTGTGAATGGTAGGGTGATATTTTTTTCTTCTTCAAAAAGTTACTTTTTATTAGTGTAAATATGTCTTGTGCTTGACCTTGGTGACCCCTGTGAAGGGATGAGAATCTAGCACGCTATGGGTTAACACCCCTGTCATCTTCCTTCCACTTAGACACAAAAGAAATGACTGGATCATCACCATAATCCTCTCTCTCTCAGACAAATGAACAAATTAGAAACATCACAGGGGTGAAAGATACTTATCTCATTTTCACCATTTTGGGGGATAAATTGAAGGAAGCATTCCCGGTTTACTCTGGGGATTTATTCAATCATCCATCACATGCTGGTTTCTGTGATTGGTCTCGAAAACCGCATGCTTTTCCCTCTCTTCCACCGTGATTTGAAATTGTGTTCGTTGGTCTCTCCCCTTTCCTGGTTCGGTGGCATGATGTCACCGTGTGATGTCATGTGCGGTTACCGAGAAGCTACATCAGGTTTCATAAGAGCCGATCACTTCCCCGCGTTCAATGTCCTATTTTTCGCTCGCTGTTTTGTCTTCTTAGTTTGTGGCGGAGGAAGGGGTGAAGACAATGGGAGACAGGGATGCTACGTGCTGATGTTATCCAGTGCTTGTCTGGGTCGGTCGCAGAATGATATTTAGACAAAGTCATTTCAGCCAGGGTAGCCCCAGGAATTTAGTATTACCGGGTCATTGGCAGGTCTCAATATGTCTCCTGGGTATGGAGAAACAATGTGGTTTCGGTGTCTTGGTGAAGAACATCATTAAAGGCTGTTAAATTTGAAGCACATCGCATTTCTAATTGGAAAGCAACACAAGTAGACTTGATCCCTTTCAAAGTATGAAATGTTGGCCATTGCATTGTGTATTCAACATTTGAAATGTTACTCCCTTCACAGCCATAAATATGGCTCAAAATAAAACCACATACAAGCAAAGATAGAAGAATGCGAGGAAAGTATGTGGGTGTATTTGTGAGTATGTTAACAATAAAAGTGTGGTATACAGAATAAGCATGAAATTCTCACTATTCTCACTTCATTTTCAAGGCCACCAAATGTGATAGCCTGATATGAACTTGAAATTGGCAATAATCAGACTGATGTTTCCTGCAAAACCTGCATCATTCATAGGGGTCTGTCCGAGCCTCATATTGCCATCTATGGACTGATTGGTGAGGGATCCTGACATTGCCATCTATGGACTGATTGGTGAGGGATCCTGACATTGTCATCTATGGACTGATTGGTGAGGGATCCTGACATTGCCATCTGTGGACTGATTGGTGAGGGATCCTGACATTGCCATCTATGGACTGATTGGTGAGGGATCCTGACATTGTCATCTATGGACTGATTGGTGAAGGATCCTGACATTGCCATCTATGGACTGATTGGTGAAGGATCCTGACATTGCCATCTATGGACTGATTGGTGAAGGATCCTGACATTGTCATCTGTGGACTGATTGGTGAGGGATCCTGACATTGCCATCTATGGACTGATTGGTGAGGGATCCTGACATTGTCATCTATGGACTGATTGGTGAAGGATCCTGACATTGCCATCTATGGACTGATTGGTGAAGGATCCTGACATTGCCATCTATGGACTGATTGGTGAAGGATCCTGACATTGTCATCTGTGGACTGATTGGTGAAGGATCCTGACATTGTCATCTATGGACTGATTGGTGAGGGATCCTGACATTGCCATCTATGGACTGATTGGTGAAGGATCCTGACATTGTCATCTATGGACTGATTGGTGAAGGATCCTGACATTGCCATCTATGGACTGATTGGTGAGGGATCCTGACATTGTCATCTATGGACTGATTGGTGAAGGATCCTGACATTGCCATCTATGGACTGATTGGTGAGGGATCCTCACATTGTCATCTATGGACTGATTGGTGAGGGATCCTGACATTGCCATCTATGGACTGATTGGTGAGGGATCCTGACATTGTCATCTATGGACTGATTGGTGAAGGATCCTGACATTGTCATCTATGGACTGATTGGTGAGGGATCCTGACATTGTCATCTATGGACTGATTGGTGAGGGATCCTGACATTGCCATCTGTGGACTGATTGGTGAGGGATCCTGACATTGTCATCTATGGACTGATTGGTGAGGGATCCTGACATTGTCATCTATGGACTGATTGGTGAGGGATCCTGACATTGTCATCTATGGACTGATTGGTGAAGGATCCTGACATTGCCATCTATGGACTGATTGGTGAGGGATCCTGACATTGCCATCTGTGGACTGATTGGTGAAGGATCCTGACATTGTCATCTATGGACTGATTGGTGAGGGATCCTGACATTGTCATCTATGGACTGATTGGTGAGGGATCCTGACATTGCCATCTGTGGACTGATTGGTGAAGGATCCTGACATTGTCATCTATGGACTGATTGGTGAGGGATCCTGACATTGTCATCTATGGACTGATTGGTGAGGGATCCTGACATTGTCATCTATGGACTGATTGGTGAAGGATCCTGACATTGCCATCTATGGACTGATTGGTGAAGGATCCTGACATTGTCATCTATGGACTGATTGGTGAGGGATCCTGACATTGTCATCTATGGACTGATTGGTGAAGGATCCTGACATTGCCATCTATGGACTGATTGGTGAAGGATCCTGACATTGCCATCTATGGACTGATTGGTGAAGGATCCTCACATTGTCATCTGTGGACTGATTGGTGAAGGATCCTGACATTGTCATCTATGGACTGATTGGTGAGGGATCCTGACATTGCCATCTATGGACTGATTGGTGAGGGATCCTGACATTGTCATCTATGGACTGATTGGTGAAGGATCCTGACATTGCCATCTATGGACTGATTGGTGAGGGATCCTGACATTGTCATCTATGGACTGATTGGTGAAGGATCCTGACATTGCCATCTATGGACTGATTGGTGAGGGATCCTCACATTGTCATCTATGGACTGATTGGTGAGGGATCCTGACATTGCCATCTATGGACTGATTGGTGAGGGATCCTGACATTGTCATCTATGGACTGATTGGTGAAGGATCCTGACATTGCCATCTATGGACTGATTGGTGAGGGATCCTGACATTGTCATCTATGGACTGATTGGTGAAGGATCCTGACATTGCCATCTATGGACTGATTGGTGAAGGATCCTGACATTGCCATCTATGGACTGATTGGTGAGGGATCCTCACATTGTCATCTGTGGACTGATTGGTGAAGGATCCTGACATTGTCATCTATGGACTGATTGGTGAGGGATCCTGACATTGTCATCTATGGACTGATTGGTGAGGGATCCTCACATTGTCATCTATGGACTGATTGGTGAGGGATCCTCACATTGTCATCTATGGACTGATTGGTGAGGGATCCTGAAAGACACACCCAGGCACCATGGTAGTGGGTTGAACCTGTAGCCTAAGGGTCACAGTGTCAGTTCACAACCACTGCACCAAGATACCTCAATGTTATAACACTGAACTGGAAAGGTCTATGACTGATTTAGAACAGTAAATAATAGGAGTAAGATGTGAAAAGCAGACCTGGGAAATAAACCTAATAAAAAAGAGAGATGAAGGACTGTAGAATAATTAAATTAGAGCACTCAAAAGTGGGAAACACAAACCAGATATACGCTAATGAAAAAGGGAAAAGGGAGAAAATCTGAGATGCGTGGCGTAGTTTCGATAGGAAAAGGAAAAATTAGAGATGAAGTTTGAAGGGGAAACCCAAACTAAATGATGGTTACGCCTCAGCTTCCTGGCTAGCTAACTCATCGCTCTGTCAGGAGTTTGTGACCCATGGTGATGAACTCTTTGGCAGCTTAAGCCTTATATCACCAGGCCTTGAAAATCCTACTGGATTACCACACATCTTCATGCCAATGGTAATGAGAGAGCTATTTAACCCTTAAATCACCAGGCCCTGAAAATCCTACTGGCTTACTACACATCTTCATGCCAATGGTAATGAGAGAGCTATTTAACCCTTACATTACCAGGCCCTGAAAACCCTACTGGCTTACTACACATCTTCATGCCAATGGTAATGAGAGAGCTATTTAACCCTTAAATCACCAGGCCCTGAAAATCCTACTGGCTTATTACACATCTTCATGCCAATGGTAATGAGAGAGTTAACCCTTAAATCACCAGGACTTGAAAACCACACTGGCTTACTACACATCTTCATGCCAATGGTAATGAGAGAGTTAACCCTTAAATCACCAGGCCTTGAAAATCCTACTGGCTTACTACACATCTTCATGCCAATGGTAATGAGAGTGTCAATCCTTACAATTCCATGCCTTGAAAACTCAATTGGTTTGCAACACATCTCCATGCCAATGGTAATGAGAGAGTTAACCCTTACATTACCAGGCCTTGAAAACCCCACTGGCTTACTACACATATTCATGCCAATGGTAATGAGAGAGCTATTTAACCCTTACATTAACAGGCCTTGAAAACTCTATTGGTTTACAACACATCTTCATGCCAATGGTAATGAGAGTGTTAACCCTTACATTACCAGGCCAGCATGGAAGCCAGGCCAGTATAAATGGGAATCTCTTCTCTTCTCTTCTCTTCTCTTCTCCCATGGTCAGCAAGTCAATTGGCCAGAGAGTAAATGGTCAATTCACCAGTTGATTAGCCACTGGAGTCTATTTCTTCCGCCCGTCTCAGCCCTACAAAAGACACAATGCAATTTGTGGCTTAGAAAACCTGCTGACAATCTCCCCTCTATATTGATGGAAATAAATGTTTCTTAAGATGGTTGTTTACCTGCAGGGACAGTGAGGTTCCACTCTGAAGCTTCTTATTAGGTTTAATTCACAAGGAAACTATTCATTTTTTAGAGTACAATACAAGAATACTTCCTAATCACAGGAAAAAGACTTGGTATGCAGACAATATTACCTCTGGAAGAAGACGGTTTGGACACTATGCAATAGTTGGTCAGTCAGTTTCTTGGAATTTGGCTTATAATAGATGCCATTGTATAACAGTCCTGTGTGCTATTGAAATTTGAATAAGATTTCCCTGCTCAAAATGACAATTTTTTTTCATTGATTTGTTATTTTGTCATCGACATGTCACACCTGGAAATTTAAAAAAAAATGTTGCAAAACGGGTCTACACATATGCCTGGTAATTCCAGAAAGTATATGGCATGTGGTTCTTTGATAATAACTCTATAATTCTAGGATTTTATGATGGGGTCGGTTCTTCATCATTACTTGACAAAAACCTATGAGACATCTTTCTGGGAATACCAGCGCGATGTTAAGCACAGTCCAGAGCAAATGACTTTAGTCCTTCACGAAGCTACATAAGCCTTACCTCAGTCTCAGGATATACCCTACAGAATTTTGATATACATTTTTGTATAAGATATAAACAATTTGTCATCTTTTTGCACTTTTTGGTTGTAGCCTGTTGGGTCAAACGACCCTTTCAATGAAATTGGCTGCAGATGGAAGGGATGATGATGCATGGGAGAGAGAGGGAAGAAAGAGGGAGAGAGACAGAGAGAGAGGGAGAGGGAGGGGGAGAGAGAGGGAGAGAGAGGGAGAGAGAGGGAGAGAGAGAGAGACAGACAGACAGACAGACAGACAGAGAGAGAGAGAGAAAGACAGAAAGGCAGAGAGAGATAGAGAAAGAGGGAGAGAGGGGGAGAGAGGGGGAGAGAGAGGGGAGAGAGAGAAAGACAGCGAGAAAGACAAAGAGAAAGACAGAGAGAAAGACAGAGAGAGAGACAGAGAGAGAGGGGGTGGGGGAGAGGGGGGAGAGGGGGAGAGAGTGGGAGAGAGAGGGGAGAGAGGGGAGAGAGGAGAGAGAGATGGAGGAGAAGGGGGAGGGGGAGATTAAGCTAGACACATTTGATGTTTTTGATGCCTTTTGGGGATTTATGATTCAGAGAGTTGCACTTATGAGGGCATTGGTTTGGAGGGGGTTCAACCCTGGTTTACACCATTGGAGCTTAATTTTGTTGGAGACTAAATTTGCTTCTAAATTTGTTTCTTCTTTGACATAGTTCTATTCTTTCCTCCCCCCCCCCCCTCTCTCTCTCTCTCTGTCTCTTCCTTCTATTCATGTGGGTGTTTCCACACTTTGTATGTGCCATTGATACACTTTTGAACTAGCCAAACGTACAATAACAGTTTGAACCCATAAAAAAAGTGAATAATATTCTGAATTTTTTTTTATCTCATTCAATACCATTGGCCTGCAGATATGTAACAACTCAATGGAGATTTCACATTTCAAGGCCTGATACTCTCAGTGTTAATAAGACAGATCTGCACATACTCTCAAATGAAATGTAACCCTTTGTATGCCATGGGTCCTTGTTTTCACACGTAACTCACACAAATCCGATAGAGCTGCAATTTATCTAGCACACAAATGCTTAATGAGTCGTTGATAAACCTTGCCGATCACTTCAAATTCCCCAGACTCCATTTAAACGCCTAATCACTTTCGGCAACCAATGTCCCAATTTTTCGCAATCCGCGGCCAATCATTATTTCCTTCTCCCAGACCACTCGAGAGTGAGTTATCGGATGGAGCTTCCATTTTGATCAGATGAGTTATGAATGTACATAGCATGACCTCCACCCATGCAGGGAACAGCTATCAGGTTACGCCTCAGACCTAGGGGGGAAGACACCCATTAAAGACACATCAAACACTTTGGTTTGAGGAGATAAAGACCAGATTCGGACAAGTTTTGACTTCCAGAAGACGGAACATCTCCAACGTGCTCCAAACGTTCGTCATGAATGCAGTTAGATTAAAACAAACGATTCGCTTTGGCTAAATACATACATGTGTATCAAGATATATCATATTGCAGGAAAATATTGAACAGTTTGCAACATAGAGTGTATCAAACGTTCTTTGAAAACAATTCCACGCGTAAGTAAATACCATTTAGAAAATAGTAAAAACGTTGGCAACTCCATGCAATGGCATTCTTTCAAGATAATGAAAATGAAATACAAGCAAGGAAGCAGGAAAGAAAAGACAACCAGTGAAAAGAGAGAGAATGAAGTAATGCTTGCAGAGTGTCCTGGCTGTGTATCTTCACTTCACAGTCCTGGCCCACACAATTGGTACACACATTTTGTAATTATTTTAAGTATTATAACCATAGCAACATCTCCAATGATGAAAGCTCATTGGCCATTTACACTGAAGTTACCATTACTTTTAAGCTATAAATATTGAAATACTATGCAACATGATCCTCCTGTGAGGAGAGACTGTCCTGAATTGGGTCAAGGATGTTAGGGCAGTTCTGTGGAACCCAAAACACAACAGCCATTCCTCAACTTATCAACAAATTTCCTCCTCCATTCCGTGTTAATCTATTCTTAAAGAGCATAAGACGATTATTTAAGTTATTACTGCTGTAAACTTTTTTTTTTATCTGGGTCACAGGAGCAGGAGAGGGGGAACTATTGGGAGAAGATGAACGTGTTTTGGATGATAACGGGCAGGAAACGAAGAAGGGGTAGTCAACACGTAGGACTTCTTGGGTTTCTTCTGGCTTCTATGGCTCCAGGAAGCAGACATTTTGCGAACCTTCAATTTCTGCTCATCTTGTCTCAGAACATTTCCTTATTTAAAAAATAATTTATCAGATTTTGTGCACAAAACAAAGCTCCTCCATTCTTTTTTTTCCTTTGCAAAATTTAACTCAAAAACTTCTCATTTTCTTTTCACCTGAATGATGAATATGTTTGCTGGTATTCCTTGATATGACCTTACTAGCCTCATTCCCAGGCTTTGAGGATATTTTAAATCCAATGCAGACTAATTACTTTTATATTCATATCTGGCAGTGGGACATCATGATAGAAAAGAAAAATAGTCTTGTTTGTAATTTAGACCTGTTTGTACCTGTGTTGCTTTGGATTATATTAATGTCCGACAGACTGCAAGTCAAGCTAGGTCAGATTGGTCAGAAGGTCAGTCCAAACTAAGTCAGCCAAGAGTCTGGGCCGGATATCCACACTTCCCAAAGTCCTCATCACCCTTCTCAAAAAAGATCACAGACACTTATGTCACTATGACGATTATGATCATTGACGAGCACTTTTAGACCAAAGACTAAGACACTTGAGACTTGACAGCCATATCCCCAGGTTTGCAACTGCACATCTTTGTCTTCCTTTCTTTTTTTTCTTTTTGTTTATTTTTTGGGGGGGGAAGCTTCAACAAATATCAAGTCCAGATATCATTTGAGATGTCTGATGAGATATTGTTATCATCTGCTATATTATTAAGAGCATCAATTCTCTTATGTTTTGAAAACAAAATATAACTTCCTTATGTACAGTAGTATAGCCTAGGTACTAGGCTGCGAGTTGCATGGACAGAACCCAGTCTGTTAACAACTAAGTCTTTTGAAACAGACTACACCCTAATCATGTCATAACTCCTCTGGCTTCTTTCCCTCTGAGAGAGGATGGGATTGGGACATAGTCTGTGTAACCAGACATAGTTCTTAACAGACTGGGTTGTGTCCTTGCACTCAACAGCCTAGTATCTATGCTATTAGAGTGTAATCTGCTTAAGCCATTGCCTACATAGAAAAAACACCTACATTATAAAGAACATATTTTTTAGTTTCTTATGAAAAATGTTTTGCATGAAATCCTGCATTTAGGTAATCTATACATAAAGACCACCTGCTCATAAAGACCACTTTGTCTCCATTGAATGGTCTCTATGTACAGTTTATACTCAACACAACAAAAAAGAAAGTCCCCCCCCCCCCCCCCCCCTTCCAAGCAAAATAACATAACTTTTGATCGAAACGGTTTTGAGCAAAATAATTTGGCAGGATTGTTCCTTAAAGAGTTATACTGTACTGGGAAGGTAATCTTCTTGCCAATGGTCTTAAATTCATGTATTGTCTATTTTAGAAGCTTGCTCAAAGTTATTTGCCCTCAAATGATCTACATTTGGAGTGATGAGTGATTAAATCACAAATCCTCAAAATGTTCGGCCCGAACATTTTGAGGATTTAATCATTTATCATTAATTACTCCATATATGGATCATTTGAGGGCAAATAACTTTCAGCAAGCTTCTAAAATAGACAATACATGAAGTCAAGACAATTGGCAAAAAGATTGCTCGCGGTCACCGTTTGAAGGCTGTCTTCCCAGTACTATTCCCTTTAAACTATAGTCTCAGCATCTTTACACACCTTCCTCAATTAAAGCAAGTTCTGAAATTCTTGATGAAGTTGTCAGTCACTATTGAGGGTTATGAGGAACACTGCTTAAAGTGTTGATTATGTCATTATCCAGTTTGAATTCCTATAATCATATCCTCAGACAAAGTCAAACTTAAAGATATAGGTATGACATTGCACCTTTACAACCATGTTCTCTGGCCAAAGTGAATTATTTTTCAAACATTGTTTTCACTCAAATATGAGAGAAATAAGCTGATTCATGTTTGTACAATGTATTACTTTACCATTGATATAAGAGCAGAGCCATATATGCAATGTCTGCTTGGAATAGAACCAAATCAAAATATCACAGGAATACTAATAATTGTACTTTTTACCCTAACTCAAAGAATAATATAATTCACACATCTCAAATGTTAAGCTAAAAAACATCATATATTTATCTATTCATGCACATTTTTACTGTTCTTCCTGCTTAGTGTTATAGGTACCTAATACAATTAATAATAACCACAAAAAAATAGCAATGACATCAAATATGTACATGTAGTCATGGAGAATTAGAATGATGAATAGACTATGTATTTGTCTTGAAATTTCTAGGTAAATAGGAATACCGTCTCTCATTCCTTATTACCGATCATTTGAAAAAATGATTCTCGTTAATTTTCACTAATGGAATGAAAACTGAAAATGGGCCACCTGTCAAAAAATGTCGCAACCGATTATGACTTTTGAGGTCGGATTTCTCCAGAGAAGCCAAGAAGCTAATGAAACTTCTCTGGCTATGGTACGATGACCTGACTAATTATCCGCTGGCTCTCGAGAGTTGCCAATTTCCAAAATTATCTTGTTTCCAATGCATCCGTCCGGGACTGGATAGATCAGATTTAGGAGTTGCGGACTTGAAACTTCATGACTTTCAAGCGGTCTTTCATTAATCCGTCTTAGCCTTCATGATTATAAGTGGACATTGACAAACATATTTCCAGCCATCACTGGAATTAGAAGATAAGTTTGCTGATGGCTAAATTGCCTGTATAGACATAAGTTTGTTTTGAACAAAAAAAATGATGAAAGGGAAGGAAGGGTTGTAATCATTTGACTCAAAAACATAGTAAGCGTACAAGAAATAATCAAAGCAAAAGAAGAAATAATAGTCTTAGTAGCAGTAAGAGTAGTTGTAGTAATTGTAGTAGTGGTGGTAGGAGAGAGGAGGCAATGTAAATAGTAGATTGCAACATAATTCTTCCCAACGTATTTCATAGTATTCTACAAACATCAGCTACCCATCTTGGCCACGTGCCATATCACTGCTCAACATACATGTACATCACCATGCAGCACACCAACATTAACAACATACGCAAAACACTAATCCACTCACGACAGATTTAATTTCACGTTCTGCGCAAACCCCACACACTCATTAACAAAGTCTACACATTGGTCGCCTGCCAATCTCCTTTTTAGCTACTGTGCTCCCGTTGCCATGGCAGTACATGAAAACAAAAGACCGTATCGGCACTCAGCAAGTCATTTCCCCTCCAAGCGGCCTAGGTGCTCTTGAGTTTGGCAAACATTACGCAGAGCGAGCTTCCGGGGAAACAAGGTGAGGGAGCAAGAGATAAATGAAGACGTACTTGTAGCGAGCGGACGATGATGGTTCGTGGGGGCAAATGACGTCAGTTACTTTACGACACACCGCTGCTGCTGTTTACAAACATTTGGGCGCTTGACGTACCGCCCACAACCCTTCCATTTTATTCAACAGATTTCACAGAGGGGGGTAGGGGGAGATAGAAACATTTTTTACTCACTATTCAAGCCTGAGGTCCTGTCTTAGGCCATGTAAAATTGATTACATGTTGATCGTCCGGATTTTTTGAAAAAGAGGAGGAGGGTGTACCATGTTATTTGATATTTGATATTTTTCCCAAGATGGCTGCCGCGTGTAAAAATAGTATATAATACGATTGAATATACATGCATATCAACCAACGTTGCTGTAGTGTGATTTTCCCCCAAAATATCAATTTTGGCTTTCTTCAACAGGTTTCTTTTCTGTTTTTTTTTAAATATTAAATGTTGCCTTTATTTTAAATATAAAATTAAATTTTGTTAATACATTGTCATTTTTGTCTTTGTTGTTTTAACATATTTATGTTGTATATCTACATTAGTTATAATATGATAATAAAAATTTTCATTGGAAACCTTGTTTTTCCTCAAAATACAAGGAACATCAACAGAAATTACTCCAAAATCTAAACAAAATTCAAAGATGAGATGGCCACAAAACACGATCTCACTTCACTACAATCATGATAATCAGACTGCATTCGACTCCAGTGCACCCGATTGTACCCCTCACCCTGGCCTCGCGCAGGCCGGGGTCGGCCGCATGGAAAACATGCACACACCGTATGTATTCCTGTAGTGATTCCGGCTCTGAACACGGATATGTGTTGCTGCCCTCTACGTTCAAAGATATCACAACAAAATGGCGGATAGGCAAAAATCGTTGACTGATCAAAACGATGTCAAAAAACCCCCAAAATTACCGATAACATTCTACTTAATCGTGACAAAATGCTATTAATATGAAAGGTGAGGATGTATTTATGTTAAATATGTTTGTCAAAATCTTTTTTGTGCGCCGATTGAACCGATTAGAATGGATTCTAATGAGTTGTTGGTACAGTGGCTGATATAAATTTTGATATCGCTACTCAATTCGTATTGACTTTCTGTGTAAACTTTATCATGTACCGCTACACAAAGTCTATGGGGAAACGGAATGTCCATTTTCATCTGCTGAAACGGGAAAAGACCATTTTTGACGCGGAAAATTACTGTCCCTACAATTTTTTCTAGAGTCTTAGGTTGTTTGTTCAATGTTATTTGAAAAGCGCATTTGAAGAAAAGGTGGAAAAACTGCATATTATAGAATTTTGTGTTGTTTTCTGAATAAAAAAAAAATATATCAAATATCAAATAAAAGGAGGCGGGCGGAAAAAAGGAAGCGGGCGGGGATGATCAACATGAAATCAATTTTACATGGCCTTATACATATTGCAACTAATCGGAATCCAACAGCCCCTCCCCTCTAATGACCCTCTTTTCAGCCTCATTTGTATGTTTGCGTCTGTACTGTGTATAGCCAACAGTGTGTATGTTTGAATGTGAGAAAGTATGTATGTATGTATGTATGTATGTATATGGTGTGAATGTGTGTGTGTGTGTGTGTGTGTGTGTGTGTGTGTGTTTGTGTGTGTGTGTGTGCTCTCCTGCTGCAAATTAATGTGCACCCATCCTATACCTTTTTATTTGTTGCATGAATGTGTTTAGGAGGGGGGGAGGCATGGGTGGAGGTTGGTGGGGGGGGGG
Source organism: Arbacia lixula (assembly GCA_963669155.1). NCBI lineage: Eukaryota > Metazoa > Echinodermata > Echinoidea > Arbacioida > Arbaciidae > Arbacia > Arbacia lixula. The sequence continues at coordinate 16,844,782 of OZ022594.1, forward strand.
GGGGGGGGCAAGGGGGAGGGGGAAGGTTCTACCCATTTTGCTCCCCTGTTACCTTTCATGGTCCACACCCAGGTCTGTGTAGATGCTGAGGAACATGCCTCCCACTACGTAGCCAAAAGCAGGGCCCAGTAGAGCTGCTCCGTTGAAGATCCCTGCACAGGACATAAAATGAGGAAAGAAAGAAGGTTAAAGGGAATGTCTACCATGAAGTCAAGTTGAGAAACATTAAAGAAACAAATTAGTGAAGGTTTGACAAAAACTTTCAGAGAATGACAGAGTAATGAATTTCAAAGTCTTGAATTCTTAATGTAAGGTACTATCATTAGTTGTGTACTAACTTTTTTTGTCAATTTTCATTCTCTCAAAAGGATATCTATCATTTTACTGGTGCTGCTGTGCATTTCACATATTTTTAACACATACCGGTACTCCTATGGAAAAGATTTATTCCTCCATCAAAAATAAAAGAAAGAAAGTAATTCTACAGAATCACACAGTACGCAACATATGGGAGTGCAGCTCACAAGTTAAGTCACAATTTTTTTTAAAGTCATAATTTTCCCATCCTTTGATGAATTTTCATCAACCCTTGACTAATAAGTTGATTTCATTTTTCTCTCAAATGCTTAGCTGAAATTACTTGTACTTTGTGTGTATGTGTGTGAGGAGGTTGGGGGGGGGGTATCCCAATCCATCTTCTCTCTCTCTCTCTCTCTCTCTCTCTCTCATCCCAGAAGGCAGCATTACACATTGAAATCATTCTTGGTGTATGTCATGGGAGCAGGCTGGAGACATGGCCATTCAACAGGACGCACACCAGGAATACTATGTCAGTCAGCAAGGGGCTTGCTTACATATCATAACCAAAACCAGAACTAGTTAAAAGAAGGAACCAGGGGCCGTGATTTCATTGCCACAACTGTGACTGTCACTGTGACCGTGACTGTGACTGTGGCTGTGACTGTGACTGTGACTGTGGCTGTGACTGTGACTGTGACTGTGGCTGTGACTGTGACTATGACTGTGACTGTGACTGTGGCTGTGTCTGTGTATGTGACTGTGATTGACTGTGACTGTGACTGTGGCTGTGGCTGTGACTGTGACTGTGACTGTGACTGTGACTGTGACTGTGACTGTGACTGTGGCTGTGTCTGTGTATGTGACTGTGATTGACTGTGACTGTGACTGTGACTGTGTCTGTGACTGTGACTGTGACTGTGACTGTGACTGTGGCTGTGTCTGTGTATGTGACTGTGATTGACTGTGACTGTGACTGTGACTGTGACTGTGACTGTGACTGAACTGTGACTGTGACTGGCTGCTGCTCTTAACCCATTGCTAACAGTTAGATTTTCTGGCTTTGTAAACCCTGGTCCAGTTAGGATGTCAATATGTGACATTGAACAGCAGTAACCAAAGAGATATGTTGCTTAATTATGTCCTTTGAAATATTTTAAAGTTGAATTAAGAAGGGCGCGAATTCCCGTAAATTTTGGTTATACACACTTTATATAGTTCATATAGGCTGTTCAAACAGAGAGCATATCAGAAAACTCATTTGAACGCTCAATATTCTGGTTTGAAAGTCGATATAAATTAGCCTGTTTAGAGTCCCCGATAAGCCTTGGACGCATAGGTACACGCTGAGCGTGACGTCACGGACGGGATTTGGGTAATATCCAGTGTCTGGTATCAATACAAAAATCAGTGCAGAAAGAGAGAGAAGATTTTACCAATGTTTTTCAAAGGAAGCCATATCAAACAATTACAAATCATATATACAAATCTTTACTCTCCCTATGTAGAAAAAAGTATAAATAACGGTTTTCAAGTCTTAAATTGTGAAGTAAGATTGCAAACGATGAGTTATTAGTCAATATTTTCACTTGATTTTCTTATTTTCTACAACTTGAGAATACTAGCGTAAAGTAGATCCGGCCATCGCCACCCAGCTCATACACACTCGAGCGCGCTGCTTGCTTGAACTTGTCCAGTATACTGCATGCTATGCGTATGGGCGCTCGTGTGTGTGTGTGTGTGTGTGTGTGCATGCTTGCAGCCAGCGCACGTGTACTCTATATTTATGTTGTGACGTGATCGCGAGAAACTTGTGCATGTTGGCTTTCTTTTATATTATTTATCTTGAAATTAATCTTTAGGTATATTGCATCATTTTGAGGGTGTTTACATACGTTGGAGAATAAATACGACCACATATCTGCGTAGAGCATTTTCTATTTCACAAGTTCTCGCACACATATAATCACCAACTGATTGCCAGATGCACTGATTATTACATTGAATTTACAATTTTGTCTCTCATCCGCGGTGTTGAAGTCGAAAGACAAGGCAGTAAAATCGCTTCAAATGAGAAATATTGGAACACTAGAGACACATCATTGACTATATGACATTGCTTAATTCTCATTTATTTTCAAAAATCATTCACATAAAACCATAACAATAGAAGAAAAGTTCTGACGTGAAAGTAAATTCATTCATAATTGTACTAGCGTGTATGTCTATGCACACAATATACTGCACTGCTCGCTTTGTTTACTTTCTCACTGTGACCCAAATCCCGTCCGTGACGTCACAGTGCTCGAACAATAGTCTCGAGTACTCATCGCCGGAGCGATCAGAGAAAATATGGTGAGGGATAAATCGTCTAAATTTAATATTCTAAGCTTATTTTAGGGGGTTAAAAGGTCTCTCATAGGTAAGCTAGTGTCATAAGGATGATATTAATGCAAATATCTCATTATTTGGGATCGTCTTCTTAATTCAACTTTAAGTTTTTAGCCAGTTGTCTATTGTCCAAGAAGCAGATTGTGTCAGAGTTCTGCTACTATGATATGTGAGTCGGCCCGAACACTGAGAATTTGTGATTTAATCACTAATGACTCCAAATGCGGATCATTTGAGGGCAAATAACTTTCAGCAAGTTTCTAAAATGGATAATACATGACTTTATGACCATTGGCAATGAGATTGCCCACAATCACCCTTTTGAAGGCCATTTTGTCTTCCCAGTGCAGTATATTCCCTTTAACTCTACAAGACACTGAAGGCTTCATTCCATCATCATGGGGGAAGGATAGGGCTGAGACATGACCAAAGAATGCCAGTCAGCTCAGCTATGGTATTATGTAAGGAAGAGGAAATGTCCCTGAACAGGAACATGAGAACTTGACATGGATTGACAATGTATACCTTTGTTGATATGTTTATGTGATAAATGACTTGGGGGACATGTGAAAGGGTTCAATGAACTGGAATCGCACTGAAACTTGATTGGTCAGATGGTTAGGATTGTTAGTAGTTGATAGAGTATATGGTAGCAGGAGAAATGGTTGTTGTTGTTGTTGTTGAAGAAGTAGTAACAGGAGGAGACAGAAAAGAGGGAAAGGAAAAAAGGAGGAGAAAGAGAAGGAGGAGGAGGGAAAGGAGGAGGAATGGAAAGGGGAGCAGGCGTGGGAGCGGGAAGAGGAAGAGGAGGAAGAGGGGGAAGAGGAGAAGAAGAAGTAGGAGGAGGGGCATAGAATAAAATGTAGTACTATTATAAGCAGTAGTAGTAGTAATAGTAGTAGTAGTAGTCATTGTAGTACAGTAGAAGTAGAAATAGAAGTAGTAGAAAAGAAGCATTTACAGAAGTAGAAGTAACAGTTGTAGAGGTAGTAGTAGTAGTAGCAGTAGTAGAAGTAGTAGTAGAAGTTACAAAAAAAAAGAAGTAATATAGTGGTAGTAAAAGAAGTTAGGATCCCTAATCTGATAATCAGATTATTGAATAAGCAGAAAATAAGATAATCAGATAATCGGATAATCGGATGATCGGATAATCAGATCCATTATAATTTATTAAGAGATTAATCAATTAGTCTTAGGTGAGAATCAAAGATTGTTTGTGCTTTGTCCTTTGCTCTCGCCGCCCCAAAAATCAAAAGTGCAAATACGCATCAAGAAGACCGGAAAAATTGTTTTCTTTTGTGTTTGCTTTCCTGATGTTCAGACCCGAGGTTATCAATTGTCAAATAACTGAAATGGCTAAACACGAAGGAGATTTAGGTGCCTTTCAGACAGATCGATCAAGATTATTGTCACCCACTGCCCTGTTGTGATTATCAGATTAGTTCAACATCAGTAATCCATGCACAATCAATTTACAGCTAATTGGCTGGTTTTGACAGGCATTGGAGTCGCTTTATTCGTGTAGGCCGGAATCGTAAAGGAAAAAGAATTGGTGGTAGAATGGCCATGGGACCTGCATACCCTCTTGGATTGTTTGCAGTTTCTGACATTGTGGTACAATAAGGAACACCTCCTCTCCCATCCTTCCTAAAAGTCTTCTGCACTGTTTTCTGTTCTCTCACTCTCTTTACTTCCCTTGGTCTCTCCCTCTCTGCTCCTGTCTAGCTATCTGTCTTTTCCCCCTTTTCCTTCCCTTTCAATAAGTTTTCTCTGTATTTTTCGCTCTTTCTCTCTCTCTCTCTCTCTCTCTCTCTCTCTTTCTATCCTTGTCCCTCTCTTCTTTTCTAATAGTTTTCTGTATTTTTCAGAGTTCTCTCTCTTCTTCTGTGTCTTTGTTTGTCTTTCTCTTACACTCTCTCCTTTTCTTTAAATGTTCTGTGTTTTCCACTTCTCTCATACTTTGCATCTCATTTTTTCTCTCTCCTCTTGAACTTGTTCTTCCTTTTATTTTTCTTTATTTCTTTCTTCTTTGTGACTAATATCATGGAAAGGAAACAAAGAACAGTCAAAACAACAGCAACCACAAAAAAGCTTTCTTTCATGAATACTCACATTGCATGTAAAAAAAAAATGAACAACCCACTCTCCAAACTTGTAACATGCAGGTGATATGAAGTACCCCTTCTACATATCGTTTTGACTGACCGGACGTTCAAAACACGGCCTCAACTTTTTACCCTAGCCATATTTCTCGCTTCAACTCCCTCCAAAAGAAAAGGACAACAAAGGTTATAATAACTACACACCGCCACTACAGTCATCCACAAAGAAAACCACAAAATGTAGACATATTTCTCGGCTCTATCCCCCAGCTTCCCTTTGAATTATTCCACACAAAGCGGCACTTTACAATAAAAGGGGAAAGAAGGGGCATAGACAAGGTGCAACATATGAATAAGAACGCTATTGTAGGATCTGCCAGATCTAATCTGCCGTACTAATTTTCTCACTGTGAGCTATTTGTATTAGGCACAATACTTGGATACCTGTGGGAGCCGGAGGGTGTCTATGGGGGCTTGTGGGGTCAGATGAGGTGAGATTTCCTGTAAGGGTTGACAGGAAAAGTTTCTTCACTTTAGATGCGTTTATTATTTTTCACAATCTATGTTTGAATGCATATCTTGTTTGCATAGCCGTATGTTGCCTTTTTCTGTTTTGTTTTGTTTTTCATTAGAGTTGAGGGGTATTTTTGGTGGGAAAGGGGGTGGTCACAAATATCAGGAAATGACTATCGATAACTCTCCTAAACCCTTCAGAATGTGCTGCTAATCTGTATATTTGCTTTTACATGTAGGTAATACTCCAATAGTCTACTGAGCACTGTACATGCATCGACCATAGTGTGACCACACATCTCTAGGATTAATATTCTGATGAAATAACCCAATATATTGGTAATATTCCTATAGTCTGACCACACCTTTTGCGACACAGTGGTCATGAGAGTTGGAATGCTGTCATCACAGAGGAATGAAATTTCACCCGCTTGCTATGACAATAACTCCACAGGTAGCTCACTGTGTGGGTCTTCAGTGGGAAGCCAGTCTGTAAATGACATGACTTGAACAAACAAAAGATGTCTATTTTCTTTCCTGAAATTTTGTTTTGGGTTGAGCACGTCATAATGTTTAAATATGGATGGGCCAACATTTCTGTCTGTTGTTTTCAGGTTTGTACAACCAAATGTTACAGAGATACCAGCGCATGTGGGTCCTTCCTTTTCTTCCCTTTCCCTTTCCCTATGCCAATTCCTTTGAGCTGCAGTGTAGTTCCATACATTTTTACTAGATTGGTTTATAAGGCAAGACTATGGAAACAGAAGACACATAAAACTGAAAGTATAAATGGAGTTTGTAGCATTAATAAAGATTATACAATGTAACTTGAACATGCAACCATTACCCCTGCTGTCTTTTGTACGAATAAATCATGAAAAACAAATTGCAAAGCACGCTAATCAAAAGAAATCAATTCTTCAAGGCACATTTCAAGGCATGATTTATGACTACTACATTGTTATGAAGCAAGGAGGTTATAATAAATAAGTACACATCAATGCATCACTGTTTGTCATTGCACCATGGTGCTTGTGTATATACCAGACCGTCTCCTGATTTTTTCTAACATAGCCAGCCGAATGTGAAAGTTGCTAGGCAACTTCCCACAACACAGCCAAATTGATTGTTTGAATTATCCCACTCCAGAGTGCAATTTTAGAACATTGTTCTAAACATTGCAATATTTTGCCAACTGTGTAGATAAGATTGGCCATGTTGTGCATATAACTTGTGTGTAGTGCTAGAAGACATGTGATGTATTCACAGTACTTGCCTAAAAAAATACATCAAAACATCACGTTGTTTAAGTGAAAATAATGGGATGAAAAATCTCGACTTTAAAAATGTCACTTTTTGAGTAAAAGTGTGCCTAATACTACTTTGTTCTTGGATATTTTGCATTCCTATATATACACTCAAAGTTGCAATATGGTATATGAATGTAGACCATGGCATTTTCAAACGTAAGCAAGGATAATTTTTCACTTTTCCTGTACAGGTTCATGAAGCTATGACTGTAAGATTTCATCCATGTTATTGTTTGGTATACCGCTGAGTTTTATGACTGTTGCGAGTGGGACTTTCTGTCTGTAATTTGGCCTAATACTACTTTGTCTACCTATACACTCAGCAATGCAATATGAATGTAGACCATGGTCTGGCTGGTTCAAATGTCAACAAGGATACTCTTTCACTTTTCCTGTAAAGGTTTGCGAAGCTATGAATGTGAGATTTCATACATCTTTATGATATACTGCTGATTCCTGCTGAGTTTCCATGACTTTTGCAAATGGGTCTGCCCTGTTTTTAATGTAACTCACTGGAGGTAAAGATTTGTCCTCTTGAGGAGGTCGTCCCTTTCATTGAGGGACTCCAGGGAAAGATTGATGACACGTGAGATGATACTTTGTTACCCTGTGTCACTGATCTGTTTGTTTGGTGCCACTCAGAGAAATCAACACTAGGTCCCTAGTGACAGACCATTGTACACATAGTAAGGATGGGTCTGTTAGTCTGTAGCTCAGACTCTGTTTGGGTCCCCAGTGACAGACCATTGTACACATAGTAAGGATAGTAAGGGTGGGTCTGTAGTCTGCAGCTCAGACTCGGTTTGGTGCCACTCGCAAAGCTACCAACATTGAAAATCAACAATCAGGAAGATTTTGGGAAAATTTCATCATAAATCAGGGAGATGTCTATGTCTACTGTACGACCTAATGACAATAATCTACCAATAATCAGGGAGATTGGATGTGATGAAATCCAATGCAGTAATATTAGTCTATTTTCAGGGAGACTCCTGCGAAATCAGGGAGACTTGGCAGCTCTGCACTCGGAGAAATCAACACTAGGTCCCTGATGACAGAACATTGCATTATAGACATTTTTATAGTAAAGATAGGTCTGTAGTCTGTCGCACAGACTCTGTTTGGGTCCCGAGTGACAGACCATTACCACACATAGGAAGGGTAAAACTGTAGTCTCACTTTCTCTCTCTCTCTCTTTCAATCTCCCTCCCATCTCTCTCCTCCCCATCTCTCTCCTCCCTCCCTCTCTCTCTCCTCTCTCCCTCTCTCTCTCTCTCTCTCCTCTCTCTCTCTCTCTCTCTCTCTCTCTCTCTCTCTCTCTCTCTCTCTCTCTCTCTCTCTCTCTCTCTCTCTCCTCTCTCCACCTCCCTCCCCCCTTTCTCTTCCCCTCCCCCTCTCTCTCCCCACTCTTTCACCCCCTCCCCCTATCTCTCTCTCTCTCTCTCTCTCTCTCTTCCTCTCTCTCTTTATCTTTCTCTCTCCCTCACCCCCCCCCCCCTCTCTCTCTCTGTAGTCTAGCTCCCCCACTGATAAGTGCATGGTCATCCCTGTTGGTCATGGGGATCGATGTAATTAGTGTCAATCTCAGCGACATACATCCTGTACATATGGAATAACCTGCTGAAATATAAGAATTTAAGTTGGAAACACATTTATTCAGCTTCCTGTAATATCTTAGTTAGGAATCCAGTGCACCATTTCCACTACTTTTGTAATCTGTTAACCACATAGATACATACACTCATGTCTTATGTAGATTACCTTTTCCCTCAAAAGAAAATCCTAAAATGTTTACATACATGTATAAGCCATGCATACATGTAGGTATGAAAGCACTCACATTCAATCAAAGCTAATATTTTTTTATTTCAAACAAGCCCAACACAAAAAGAGGAAATCCTGCAATGTATCATTCAATGTATGTTATACCATCCACAATGAAACCTAGATAATTTGGCACTTCTAACTACTTGTGAGACAGGAAAAGAGTTGACACGTTTATTACTACACTAACACCTCTCCCCCTCCCTTTCCCCACACATCACCCCTCCACTCCCTCTACAGTATATCAACTTCCTCCCCCCCCCCCACACACACATCATCCCCCCCTCCCATACACACAAACACAAACATATCACCCTTCCCCTCCCTCAACCCCAACATTGGTAGAAAGGTCTCCAGTTTTTCTCAAGATCTACCTTCTGCCTTCAGCCCAGACAGAGCTCCCCAGTGTTTCCCCCAAGTGCGCGGGAGAAAACCTGACAATGATGCACAGTGTATCCACACTATCTAGGACATCTTCAAGGGCATGTCTGGTAGCATGCAAACACTCATCCATTACCCACAAACCTCCCAACATGTGTGAAACTAAATGGGTATGACCAGAAAATAATCCCAATAATTCAAATGTGTGTGTCAGATATGGTTCATGGCCGTTTGATCTACTGATATTTATATACATTCAAACCCTAATTTTTGTGTTTGGAGTTTCAAGCATACCTTTAGCCCAGTTGTCATAATCATGATACACCTCAGTAAAAAAAGAGCTTCCAGTGAGCCTCTGAAAGCACTGTTCATTTACACAAAAAAAAACTGTAATATTGTGGTGTTATGGAATACATGTTGGATTCTCCAACACTCCTAGCTAGAGCAAGCACGTGATGGTGACATGTTCCGCTGTAAAACAATACGAGCATTGCAATTACGCAATGCACAACGCCCAACATTTACACCTATTTTGTGACACAGTTTATCACTGCAAGAAGATGTGTAGTGAAATAAAGCCAATTGGGTTTTCACAGCCTAATGTAAGGGTTAATCCCCAATAGAGCTGTTTTAATTGTTAGCTATTTCATGATTAAGATAGCTAGCCAGATGACAACATAGCTCGCCACTTGGTTATGCCAATGACCATAACATGGAAACTACCCTAAGTTAGTTTCAAGAAAACCCTTAACCCTAACCATAAGCCCTATTCCTAAACCTCACTCCTAACCCTTAACTCCTAACCCAAACCTTGACCTATGGTTATGAGTTTGTGCTATGATAAAAATAGGAATATGATAAATCTCACATACAGACAATTTGTCTGCAACACGAAAGAGCATTTTTCTCAAGCCGATATGATACAATTTATACAAACACTTTAAAACACACATTCATCTACCAGAAAGACTTCTTACCATAACGAAAATGATTTTTTTTTTTCTCTGAAAACTAATTGTACAATTTCTTGACAACCCGAATTGACAAGAAATACTTGTTTTCACACATCTCAAATTTTGCTTCATCTGGAAAATTAGACACTGCGCCCAAAGTACAAAAACTAATTGCAGTTTGATCGCTCCTGTCTTGGAATCATCTTCCCATATGTCATGTCAGGGTGTGTTTTTTCTCCAACTCTCTTGTACTTTTTTTTTTCTTTTTTGTAACTGCAAAGTCGATCAAAAAGGGTCGGTCATTGCACTTGCTAACAGAACAAATGCAAGTCGTCTCACCATTTTCATTTCTTCTCTGCACACTCCTCAGCCTCAAACATACATAGGCTTATCTGCTGTACATTGACATTAACCCATTGCTCATGGTTAGATTTTCTGGCTTTGTGAACCCTGGTCCAGTAAGGATGTCAACATTTGTCATGGAAGTGCAGTATCCAAAGGGGTGTGGCTTACTTGCACCCTAAAAGGAATTTGACGTTTATCAAAGCCTGTCGTCTATTGTCCCTACAGCAGGTTATGCAGCAATCCCTCTACTCAGTATCTGTGTAGACAAAAGCCGGGCAATGAGACGAACTATCACTTCCTCGGCGATCTGAATGTATACGCTATCTTTCCTCAGCTGCACTTCGGAACGATAGCTACATCCAGATCGCCTCGGAAGTGATAGTTCGTCCCATCACCCTCACCAACATTGATTATTTGCTTACTATCAGAAGGTCCGAAACCTGCAAAACCAAAATACACACGATTCCAAATTGGAAGTAATTGCGTAATCCTTTACTGTGTGGGGCTTAAAACGGAAGCCGCACTATTATTTAAAGAAGGAACTCGCCAATTTTCTTTGATTGCGCTGTGATCAACACCAAATTAGCTTGACCCGGATTTCATGAATCGGAAGGAAAGCCTTCAGAGTCTCCCCAAATGCTAAATTTACAGCAGGAATGGCGTAACAAATGCAGCTGCATGCTCTGTACCCAAACTGCAATAAATACAGTAGCTTTTTGAGAGTAAATTATTCAATGGGTAGTTTCGACTTTTTGCAGGTCAAAACAAGTAAGCTACCGGTTAAAATCTTCATTAACACGCCTTATTGAGTAAGATATACACACTGTTTCATAGTTAAAATCTCCATTAACACACCTCATTGAGTAAGATATACACACTGTTTCATGGCTCAATAACATCTCTAAAATTAGGGTTCAGGTCCATGGGGGAAACGTAATTAATCCTGGATGTGAACGTGCTCTGGGGACTCTTATCTTCCTTTCACACATGTAATGTATGTCAGTCTCTGAAAGCTCCTCTTCAAAGAAGGCCCCCACACCCAAATAAAACTGACCTCCATCAGGCATAAAATGAAAATATTACTTTTAATATCTATTCTTTTTTATGGGGGGGGGGCACATTTAAAATTGATGTCATCAAGAAAATTATTTGCGGGGGCTACCTTTTAGGCCTGACATAATGAAACAAACACTTTGTTTTGCAATATTACTCTATAAGCAAAAAATATTACAGCGGCTTCTTTATGTGGGCTGTTTTTTGCTTTCCTGGGGCTAACATTGCCATGACCCTCCCTTCGCCCCCGACCCCCCCCCCCCCCCCCCACCCCCCATAAATGCACATTTCAACTAGTCCCTGGTCATGACTTTATAAGGTTACTGTAAGTCATTTCCACTGGAGCCTATGCGCACTAACTAGTAAAGGTGTTTTTTTTTTTCATTCACAGGAAATATTCTTTCCGTTGCGGGGGCTAAAATTGGTATGAACTCCCCACATAATTTTTGTACTACTACATAGGACATTTTCAAGGTTACCTGTACAAGATTATAGGTTACTGTGAGTCATTGTACTGCAGCCTACACACATGGGCACTATAGTCAAGGGGCTTTTTCTAATTCACAGGAGATATCGCGGGGGACTAATCACCAAGAGCACCCCCCTCACATAATTGCTCAAAACTACATGGAACATGATTTTTTTTACTGTTACCTGTACATGAATTTCAGGTTCCTTCAAGTCATTCACTCTACAGCCTTCAAAATGAGCACTTGTAAAGTTCCCAGGTGTATGTTTAGTAACTAGCCTGACACCAACATGCACAAGCCATGTAGCCTAGCTTCAAGGCTTTTACACATTTCTAATCCAAACTGGAAAATAGAGTCTAATACCCCTCAGACTAGTCACCTCTCTGTTCTCAGTCAGGATGAGCTGGAGAAGAAATTGAGAATGAATCTAGTCTATGCAGCCAGACCCTTTTATTGGATATTTAGGATTTTCCGACACCCTGGAAGGGAGGCTACGATGCACACAGTTGTAGAATCTATTAAAGAAATGATGCAGGGATGGGGTTGAAACGATCAGCAATCTATCGGAGCACATGTGTGCTTCTTGACGTCTCCAGCTGACATTTAAGACCCAAATGTCACTGCATGTCGTTTCTTTGAAAGCAACGTGCAGGTAATTCACACTTCAGTTAAAGGGGGAGTCTGTTAAGAACTATGTCTGGTAACAAAGACAACACCCTCCCTCACTTAGGACTTACAGTAACAGCTGCAATCCTAGGCTATATCAAAACATGCAAATTGATATCAGTAACGC